>VZRH01001195.1:1234115-1270239 GCA_013397555.1 Urocynchramus pylzowi
AAACAGGAAATTGCACACCTAACCCTGGAAAAAAAAAAAAAAAAAGAAGCTGGACCACAATTTCAGGCCATTTAAAGACAGATTTGTGGCCTTTTTTTTTTTTTTTTTCAAACAATGGCTGGTAGATTTGGTTTGTGTTTCTTTTTCATTATATCCACCTAGAAGTTAGGTTTTTTTCATAGAACATATGTTTGTTCAGAAGTGTTTTATAGAAACAGCAAGTAAAGGTTTTCATAGGCTCATTTTTTTAGTCCCTCCTTTTGCATGGTAAATAGAATTCAAATTCTGCAATTCTCAAAATACAGACATATCTATGCAATGTTGACTTCATCAGTATTCTGCATTTTCATTGGTAAGCCCAGTGCAGCCTGCCCACAAGTTTAGTGTGGCTATTGCAGAGGAAGAGGAGAGGAAATACCAGCCAGTCCAAACACAGAATATTGAAAAGGTCAACATAATAGAGCAAGCTGCTATGATTCATAGAGACTTTAAGAGTCTAATATTTCATCTCATGACAAAGATTGTAATGAGAACGGAAAATGGCACAACATTAATTCATCTTTGTGACAAACACTATAATGAGAATGGAAGTGTACAAGCTTCAAATACTCGTGTTACTGATCTGAGGTCCTTGTTCTGTAACAGGACACAAACCCCAACTGCTCACTTAGAAACAGAAATCTAAAATCAACAACTTCTACAGCTATTCTGAACAGCCTGTTACATGTTCTGATGCTAATGCAAGCAGAGAGCAGCACAAGCTTGCCAAAGTCAACCAAATTTGCTGTGTTTTGCCCAAGCACACATGGCCCACTAGCACAGCCTGGCTGCCATGGCATGACCCTGCTGAACTGTTTCCACGTCCGTGTGTTTGCACAGTTGTAGCAAACAACCTGTTTGCACAGCCTTATGTTCACAATGGTAGAAACTCCCTGTAGATACTGTGAGCTGGCCTGGGGGCAAAGATGATAGGCTGGCTAGTAGCAAGAAGTCCCTTATTGCCTCTGACTAGTCCTTATATAAGTGGGGTGGGAAGGAAGGTGTGTGTAGAAAGTGCTTTCACTTATTACATTTTTAGTTGACATTTTCCGTGTTATCTTCAGGGTCACAGCAATATAAGCAGAGCATGCGTTGCAAGTCTAATTTTATATTCTGTTGGTTTGCTTTAAAAAAAGAAAAAGAAAAAAAGAAACAGAGAGAAAAAGAAAATGGCATATGGACTCTGGCATCAGTTCTTGGAAATGCTGAGATTCATTAAATAAATAGACATGTACTGCGAGCACTGTGTTACAAGAGACTGCAATATCACACTTTGCTTTCTGAGCACTGGGCACAGCCTCTGGCTTTGGCTCCCTAGTCTACTGTAAAATGGTGAGACTTTTGCCCGTGTTGAGTGTCACTATATCACCCTTCCACCCTACCCTGAGGTTTCCAGGCAACCCATCACATTCCAGGTACATCAGCCTATAGCTAAGATCTTGATCCACTCCCCTGAAGAGACTTAATAATTATGTGCCAAGCATCCTGGAAAGCTTTGTATGTTTGATAAAAAGCAAAGCAAAGAACTAGCACTTCTCAGAGATCTAGCCCAAAACACAGCTTGGCTAGTGGGATCCAGCCCAGACCAGCACACAAATTGTTGCTAGAGAAGGGTCAGTTTTCTGTCTGAGAGCAGGAATCCACTATTGTGTGGATCACATTAACCAAAGGGATGACATTTTTAAGGGAGATTCTTGTTGATCCTTTCAATTCCTTCCCCCCCATGCTTGCAGTTGCAGAATTTCCTTCAGGCAATGGAAGCAATTTACTTGCTTAAGTAACATTAGGAAAGCATTTAACGTATATTTAGGAGAGTCACAGTGCAATTTAGCAGCTGGAAACAAGGAGCAAATGAACACCATGTGACATACCAGCTCGTAATGGGCCATCCACAAGTGCTCCGTGGAGCACAGTTTAAGGTTCAGTGTCTTCTTCTGTGTTTTAAAGAAATCCATATTAATAAAATACTCTGTCACTCTCAAACACACGTATACAGGCACAGCGAGCTGTGTGTTTCACGTTGCAGACGCCACAGCCAGAAGATGTGTTTGCCACTAATGAAACGCAGCTCTGGGAAGGACTGCGGCAGCTGCTGAAAAGCACAAATTCACGCTACACAGCAAGCTGGAGTGGGAAGTGAAGAGAAATATTGTATCAGGTTGTAACTACATGAGGAAGATAGATAAGCAGAAGGAATTTAGAAAAGCAGAATATGATCACCCACACTGAAATTTAATTAGCCCTCCAGAGCTTCCACCCCCTTACCAAAGGTGTCATAGGACTGCCAGCAAAGGCGAGCGGTTACTATTCTTGTGCTTGGCAGTGTACAAACATGCAAGATGATAGAATTTATATCCTGAATACTTAACAGTTTAAAGCCCCCAATTAGAGTGTCAGGAAGGAAAGTGTAGAGATAACTGAGGAAAGGTGGGATGGGAGTAGGGAAGAGTATGTGTGGTTAACTGATGGTTTGGCCTTAGTGAGCGTATCTGTGAAAATTAAAGTGCAAATAGGGTGGAAAGGATGGTCAAAGGATGGTGGAGAGCAAGTCCAAATACTTATAGTTGCAAACCTGACCCAAACCTGAAATTGGTTTAAAGATGTCTCTGACTTCATTGAAGGCCAAGTTTCACCACTGGTACATTTATGAGTAATTTTAAACTTCTGTGGCATTTTAAACTGATTATTTTGCAATTGGTTTCCAAGCATCTCTTTTTGTGCTAGAACATCACATTAATTAATTCATAATTGATCCGTACACTTCCAATTTTCTGAATCCAAACAAGTGTAAAACTTGAGAAGTCAGGATAGTATCTTACAGTAACTTAGTATCTTACAAAAGATTAATTTCTGTAGAATTCTTTATCTAAAGAGAAAGTATCTAATCAAATATATAGTTCCTGTAGTTTAAATTCTCTTGCAGATGTCAAAGGTGGCAGCTTTATATATATATATATATATATATAAAAATACAAGAAGGTGTCTTGAAAGAAATGTGTGTTACCTGAATTTTACTATTTTTCCAAAGAAAGTTGTTTTAACTGTAGTTAAACTGCATTTGATCTCAGAAGATGTAAGGATGACTAGACACCATGGTTACTTGATTTCTGCAAGATGCAGCTGTTTGCCAAAATACAATTGGAAAAACTAATATCTAGTAAAACTCTTGCTAGAGGCTGTGGTTTTCTTTTGTCTCCCCTGAACAATATGAAATATGTTCATACTGACTAAAAATATTCATACTGCATGGCATACATAAAAATTCTAATTTATATTCTCATTCAAAATTAAGTTTTGTGGGAAATGCCTATCAATCTTACTTATAGAAAAGAAAGATTTTTTTCCTATAGCTTTATAATCGTAACAATATGCAAATATGCTTTACTTCTCATTCTAGGGAAATAGGGCTTAAAATGTAGAGGGTGTTTTGAATTTTCAGAGTCTGAAAGGATAAGCTCATGGCTTATTTTGTGTCAGTAATGAACAGAAAAAATTGCTTCTCATACTTCCATTTGGCACTTATTTTGTATTTTGTGCAATTAAAGTGGGGCTATAGTCAAATCAACTCTAAAAATGACACATTTATCCTCTCGCAGTGACTCCTGTATCAAATTCCCTCTGATTATATATCAAGAGATGATTTCTCTAGCTGTCAGCACTGCAAATTCATCCTGGGATCTCAAACTGCTAGCTGCATTCTTTATGCTTATTACAATATCATTCGTAACAAAGACCGAGGAACGTGGATGTGATTGAGTCTGTGAGATGCAAAGTCCAATCCAGCTCATTCCCCCATGGCACAGCTGGGGGCACAGCAACACAGGGAAATGGTCTGACACGGCTGTGAGCCAACATGCCCACCCATGCTGTTCTCTTTTGTAGCTGTGTTCATAGAACTCCCTCACACTGACTTGCTAACCCAGAACAAACTGTCCGGGTTGGACAGCACTGAAGCAATATGAACATCCCTTTGCATGCTGAATAACCTGCAATAACTTGGGTTTAGATCCAGCCTGCAAAATACAGATCTTCATTGAAACACAGGCTCTAGTTTCATTTCAGCTCTCTTTTGTCTTTAAGAATGAGGACGTCCCAGTGTCTGTTTAGCCAGTTCTCATATCGTTAAGTACCTGCCAAGCGTTTAATTTTTTCTATTTTTTTTTTTTCATTTAGATCAATCTCCTCTTGCTCATCTTTGCACAGATAAACAAAGCTGCAGTCATAGGTGCTGGAGGCACAGTCATGGAGCAGACATGGTATAGAAGCCCAGAAATGTTTGCAAATGCAAATAAAGGTGCCTTCCCTTTGCTAGCAAGATTTATGGTAGCAGAGGTGTACCTTTCTTGTTCTTAGTTAATCTAGTATCACCAGCACCACAGGGACTCCAGCATACCTGCCTCTGGGGGTCAAGGTAGTTATTCCCCAAGCAATTTGTCCCACTCCCACCAGAGGTCACTCTCTATGTGACAGGTTTAGTAGTGTGAAGTACTCCCCAGGCTGCCACTGCTGCCTGCAGCTTCTTGCCTTGGATCATCAGCAAAAGGAGATTTGTTCTCAGCTGGCAAACACTAAGGTGGAATTGCTGAAGACACCGTGTCTGTTCCACTCTCCCAAATCCACTACAAGGGATGGGAGCCCCTTGTGTCAAGGACTGGGGGGTCACTGACATCCTTACAGTCTCCTTTGCTTACAAGGCCATTGCTTAAGGAATTCTGCCCACAGACTCCAGGGATACAGGATGAAGGGCACCTGCACGGCTTCTCCCAGCTTCCAGTCCATAGCAAAGTGAACTCAAACTGGCATGTTAAGAGACCAGCAACTATGTTGTGTCAAGCATATTTATCACCAGGTCCAGGTGTGGAAGTAATTTCATTTTACAGGTTATGTAGCAATTTAGTGTCCTGCCACCTCACCAGCCTGATGAGACATCTTCATGCTAATTATGCTCATTCATTAAGTGCATACTGCCATGAACATCTTTTTTTTTGTACTAGAGCATGGGTAGCACAAACTTAGCTGGCAAGAGAAATACAAAAATGGTTATTGTTGCAGTGGTGCTGGCACAGGAGAGAGATGTTAACTTGCATACAGGCTCAATAATAAATGAAATGTTTGACAAAGAAAAATGAATTGGCAATATTTTTTCATCTTTCTAAGAAACTGACAATGTATCCTGCAGCCATGGGGTCCACATGCTGACAGTTACAAAGAGGTTTTGTGAACTCACTAATATAGACTATGCCAGCCTGCCATTAATTTTGGAGTTCCTTTTCTGGGCAGTTTGTAAAATCTAATCAATGAGGCACTTTTCAAAAAAAATCTATGAAAATTTTGAGCCTGTAATTGTGCCTTCCTAAAATAATAACAGGGAATCTGGCAAGAGAAGGTGAAAGATACACAATGTTCCCTTCTTTCTCGCTGCTGCTGGAATGTGTCTTGCAAACAGGAGCTTTTCCCAAGAGCAATAGTCTCATGCAAAATCTTCAGTGATATAACACTACTACGAAGAGTTGGAAACTTCAGATCCACTTTCCTTTCTCTCTTCCCACAATATATATGGTGTTAATATAAAGTTAATATCATGGCTTTCCCCTTACTTTTCCCCTACATAGTTTTAACTCTTTATTTACATATTTTCCTTTCATCTCAAATCATATGGCAGGCTCTACACATCAGAAGATGGGCTAGTCCCAGCCTCCCCATGCTTGAACTGCCTCTTGAACTTTCTCTGATTACATCATTATATATAATGATACATTATTAGTGCCATCAAGGCATGCAGAGTTGGTCACAGTGCTTACACTCTAAATCTGACAGAAGCAAAAAAGAGGGCAATAGTTTAAACAAAGGGGGAACTGGAGATGACATTGAGGAGGAAATTGATTGCAGAAAGCTTTATGAAATGAGCACTTAGATGAAAGAGGGCTGTGAAGGAAAGAAAAGAGCTTGTTGGACTAGAAGTTGGGGCTGTTCCAAAATGAGGCCCCTACTCAAGACAGAGTTTCTGTTCAGGGTAGTGTTTAAGCATGAAGTCTGATGGGCTGGGGCACATAGACCTTAGGGAGACATATATAAAGGCACAATGAGAAGGAAGAATCTACAGGAATGTAAGAGCAGGAGAGCAAGAGGTCTTGTAGTTTGTGTTCAGCAGGGTCAAAGTCAGCAAAGTAATAAAATGTGTGTGTGGGAGATTAGGGTTTTCATGCCAGAGGTTCAGGAGAAACTGGCTATTGGAGTGGGAAGGCTTGCAGGGAGAGTTGCTGCCTTTCACTAAATAAACCACTGTGCTGGTGGGGAGGGGGCAGATGAACTTCCAAGCACATGAATTTTTCTCCAAGGCTTTAGTAACATTGTTTGGAGACCTGGAGAAAAAGAAAAACAAATCCACACCTTTTCCACTCTCATAACTTTTAAACTCTTTACTTCCTTAAATTAATTTCTTACTGTTTGTGCCACTGTTGTAAAGTATGGACTTGAACATGAGGATTTTGCGTTCTGGAGGAATGTCGAAGGTATGTTTAGAAAGAGAAGAGTGATAGCAGCAGACATGTCTTCATCAACAAACTTCACAATGAGCTTAAAGGATCTTGCAACCCCAAACCTCTCAGCTGATTTTTCTTATTTCTGTGTAATTGAATTGGAGGTTTCCAGCTATCCTTATTGTGTTGTATGGCTACACAAACAGAAGAAATAAAACTATGAGGAAAAACATGAGGCTGACTATTAGGAGGAAGAGAACAGTGTGAGTAGGAATAAAGGAACAGAGAACAGAGATCACCTGATGAGCATACAGCTAATTTAAGAAGAAGGAGACGATCTGCTCTTGACGCCTTTACCATACGCTTATAGTTGGATAATGAAGTTTAAATATACAACATCTGCTGTACTAGTATTAACTGTTATGTTTTTATCTCTCTTCCAAGTACTGTATAGTATGAGGATTATTTGATGATATAGAAGTATAGTGTAGGCCATGGATGGGGTACAGGACTCTCTTGGTGGTAAAGGCCTCCATATCCTTGGCATGAAATAGGTGGTGCACGTTTCAAGGGGCTTGTAGAATAACTAAGAAAAATACCTCTGAGTACAGTCCTTCTTCCCCAAGAAAAAAACCCCAGCCTTAAAACTTCCAACAACCTTTCATTTAACTTAGATATATTGCACACATATTTGGGGTGTGTGGTTTCTATGATATATGTGTTCTCCACTTGCCCATGATGAAGCAATTTGATGGAGCATCCTTAAACTCAATATGACAAATTATTTATCTGCATATTCCTCTGAATAAATGCAAGTAAGGAAGAGTCTCATCACATAAAAATCAGTCACTCTAGTGGAGCTGGCTTTGGCACACAGTTGAGTAATGGCACCTTCTCTGTAGTTGCTGAACTGCAGGCATGGCCCTGCCCGTGCCAAAGGATCCTGGCTCAGCCAAGCTGTGCAAAGCAGTGCAACTTAGGGCACTCCTTTCTGTTCAAACCACCATCATGCAGTAACCTGTAACACTATGGTTTAACATCTTTGTCCTTTTTATCTAAAAGCAGGCCTGTAATAAAGTTTTACTGAAAAATAAAAGTTGTGTCAGTAACAGTGGGAGGTAGAACAGAGTTTATCAAGAGAAACAGTAGGCTAGTGAATAAACTGTTAGTGGAGGTGTGAGTTACTGTCTCTTTGCCTACACTATTTGAATCATTTGCTTTCTTAAAATAAGAGCTGTTTATTTCAGACTGCATCTTACAGCTACCTTAGCTGTCAGAAGTCAACCATTAAAATATTCCTTCTTCCAGAGAGAGACATTCATCAACCAGTAAATATTACTCACTCCATTGATTATACTGTGATTATATTTTCTCTTTAAATAGCTGTTAGAATTGGCTATAAAAGACTCATTTGTTTCTGCTATAGATAGTCTCTTTCTTTAAATGCTTAATTGTTTTGAATTAGTCATTGCAGTTTGCACAGCTGAAATGCCAAATGTGATGCCTTCCTGGGTGATATTTGGGAGTTATCTCGCTCAGTCATTCTCCTCTTTATTTAATGGCCTTCCAAAGAAACCTCCAAATCTTATACAAAGACTTTAGGAGTTATTACTGTCCCCTTGTAAGAGATGCAACTTAACTTTCTGCAGCACCAGAAATTCTCAAATAATTCTCAGAGACAAACAAAAAGGCTTCAGCTCAAGTGAAGTAATTTTTATCAGATAAATAGGGTATCTGGAGACCTGAGTCTCAGTCATAGCTCGTCCTTGCCTTGCTTTCTTCCAGCATTTCACGCACTGTCAGGTGAAGATAGTGAAACACCACATAAAGTGCTTTAAAATTTGCAGGTGGCAGTAAAAACTCCCTTTAATCAAGCCTATTCCTCCAGATTTGAGTGCTCTCTCTAGATAGAAACTGCCAGGCAAAGAACTCCCCATAAATATTGTGAAGCCTATGAACATTATCAACCCACTGACAACCCGTCATGTGGTTAATTAATTAGACTGAATACTAATTAATTAAGGGGTATCCTTAGTGATTCTGTCCAGAGCCAGCTCAGCAGTGCTTGCATGGCCTGAGGCCTGAGATTGCTGCTTGCCTTGACACAACCTTGTGACATCATTTAAGGGAGCCATCAAAACAGTGGGAACAGTCCTGAGTGTGCTGTATGGGATTTTACCACCACCTGGGTATCCCTACAGAGCAGCATGCTGGCTGAGTGTAGGTCTGGCAACCCAGCACAGAGCCTAGGGACTGTTCATTGTCCACATCTGTTCTCTCCTGACCCCTCTCTCTTGCCTTCACTACTCCTCTGACAGTACAAAGCCCTCCCACCAGCCAGCTAAAGTTTTACTGATTCTTTTGAGGATGCTCTCAATATGTTCCCCTGCAGAGCAGCAGGGAACTTTTCCAGCTGCAAGCAGCCTTAGAAACCTTTGCTGTACACCAGCCTTGCCATCACTACACTTATCATCTGAGGCACAGAGCCTTTTGATGGAACTGGAGCTTGTCTTGCAAATGGCCAGTCTGTGTGGGAAGACATTATTAAGGCCGCATAAGGGTGGGAAACAGTCTTCAAGACTTTTCTTTAGATCCATCTCAAAGATACTTTTTAGGCTTGTTGCTGTGTGAGAAGGCAACCGTAGCAAGTCTGTCTTTGGAAATAGAAGTTTCTTGAGCCTGGAAAGGAGGTAGAAATGTTCAGCACTTTCACAATGTCCAAGCACTTATCTACCATACATGTGTGAGTGAAAAACAGTGTCCAAGCATTTATATACCATACATGTGTGAGTGAAAAACAGTCTTGTGGTCATATCAGAAATGCAGCATGTTACTGGTTGAGCCATAATTCCTGAGCTCATTTTAAGCAGTTTTAATAGCTCTGAAAGTGATCTGGGACATTTTATTAAAAGATGAACATCAACTGTTATAGATATGTTATGTTACGGCTGTAAGAAAAACAAAACTAAGCTTAAAGTAAAATTTTCAAAAGTACATGTAAAACATTAAATGAGATAATCAGAGGCTCTGAAGCTATACTGAGATTCACTTATCCATTATCTTCAAATTAGGAACCACCTGTTCTTCATAACTGTCTGTTTGTATGAATGTGCAGCTCTGAGTTTAATTAAGTATCGTGTGTGGGTGGAAAAGGCTTTCCAACAGCAGTGAGATTATTAATGGACATCTATATTGAAGTTCTTTGCATTTTTGAAATGCTAATTACAATGTGAATTTAGTTTTAAATTATTGCTTTGCTGTGGGATGGAAGTTGTCATTTATTATTAGACAGATTTTTTTTCAGATCTCAGGAAAACATTGCTTTGTCTGTATAAGCACTCTGTAGTCTCTTATTTTTTCCTTATTTGCACTATTTGCTCATGGTTCAATGTGCTGTAAAACATACCTCCATTTCTAGTTTCATTATTTTTATAGGTTTTTTTTGTTTGGTTGGTTGGTTGGTTTTGGGGGTTTTTTTTGTTTGTTTGTTTGTTTTTTGTTTTGTTTTGACCTGCAACACTTTAAGGTTTCAAGAAAATGAAAGCCAAGCTTTTTTTAAAAAGGCCTGCAGCTGAAATCTGGAAAAGGTGAACTTGTCTCAAGAAAATAGCCCTCACTGACTTCCTCGTACTTTAACATTTTAACTCCTAGTTTATTACATGTAGGTGGTGGTGTTTGCAACATGAACCTAAATATGAGGGATGTCAGACCATGCTCTGCAGTAGTGAACCCACAATAATTCATATATAGTTTGTCAGTGCCCACAAGGAAAGCAAGTCTCAGCTGTTGGACAGCCTGCAGCACAGCCAGCCCTTCCCTTGGACATAGCTCAAACTACAGGAAAGGCAGTTTGGGCCCATGCTCTGAACCAATGTAATGCATGATTTGTGCTCTCCCTATTTTCTCACCTGAGAAGTTTGAATTTGGCCCTGGCACAGATTGAGGTGTGAGCCTGAGAGGTGCAGGCAGTGTAGGTTAGTCAGTGAAGGCTCCCACAGACAGAAGAGGGTCTTTTCCATCAGACATTTTGTGCCCACGCAGTGTTTGCAAGCAGAGGGAAGAGAAAGGCAATGAACTAACACACCAAGGGACATGTTAGTTGACCTGTTTCTGCAGTGACAGAAAGTAGTTGGCTGAACACCCACTTTAGTCTGGGATTTTCTGTGCTGGGTGTTATTAGATGAAAGAGTGCTCTCTGGAGTGGGCTGCAGCCTGCCTGCCACTGGGCACAGGGTCACTTGGAGGCTAGTAGGAAATAAAATCCTCTGATTCCACACAGACTACATTAAAGATCTATCTGCTTTGCCACTGATGGATAACCTAAAGTTTACAGATGGGAACAACAGGAAAAGATACCATATCTGGTCACATCTGAAGGACCTGCAGAGCATGGTAACTCAATTGTATGCAGTAAGCACTTTGCTGGCATTGCCACTGATAGAATTCAATTAAAAGCTATTAGCATAACAAGCCATACAAGGGCTGCCAGAGTGCAAGGAAGCTAGAAAGCATCTGACTGGGACTAGGAGAGGACTGATTTGACAATTTTGATATTTTCTGTTCCTGCCTCATTTAATAGTGAATGATGACAAAGTGCTGATCTGCCCAATGGCATTTTTTCTTTACTTTTTTCTTAAGTAAGAACTACCTCATAGAGATTTCTGAGGCCTACATCCATAATCTGTCTGCCTTAAGGCTCTCTTGAAAGAAAATAAGCGCTATATAGCTCTTGTTATGAAACTTGCACAGTTCATGTATTGCTCGGGGAGGGTACCCACAGCAGGAATTTTTTGATTGTGTGGGAGATCTCGTTAGGTATTTGTTGAAGTCTCCTTGGCCTTATAGTGTGTAGCTGTTGACAGTTTCTTCTCAGAGCATTGAAAATAAAACAGAGCTGTGAATTAGAGTAAATTCCTACTTTCTCTAGTGGTCTCTGAAGCAAAATTCTCATGGATATTGAGGAAAGCAGCCCTTCTCTGAAATACTGGAACGAAGGATTTGCCATGCCCTGAGCCTTGCCCTCGATTTGCCTCACTCACCCACCCACTCTGTTTCTCCATGTGTGGGGGGTTTCCTTTAAAGCTGCATGCCACAGTGCAGAGCTTCTTTCCCCTGCCCATGGGTTCACACAGATGGGGCTGGCCTTGAGAGTGAGCAGCTGCCACAGGCTACAGGGGAAAAAGGAATCTACCCTAACCCTGGATCTACCCATGTCCTTTACTGGGACTGGAGTTTTTAAGATTACTGGAAAGAAGTGACCGATCAATATCTTTTAAATTCGTAGAAGAACAATAAATTACAGTTAAATGGTAAAGAGAAACAAAACTGCTTCAAAAATAACCTATCCTGGAGTAGTTCATCTAGTTCTGGGGCCTCCGAAAAGAGGACAGGGACCTGTTGGAGCAGGTCCAGAGGAGGGCCACAGGGATGATGAGAGAGCAGGGGCACCATTTCTATCAAGACATGCTGAGAGAGGGTTGTTTAGCTCAGAGAAGAGAAGGCTCTGGGGAGACCTTATAGCACCTTCTAGAGCCTGAAGGGTGTCAGGGATTTTTTGCCAGGGCATGTAGTGATAGGACAAGGGCTTTAAACTGAAAGAGATTTAGATTAGATATAAGGAAAAAATTCTTCACTATATGCATAGTGAGGCACTGGCACAGGTTGCCCAGAGAAGCTGTGGATGCCCCACCCCTAGAGGTATTCATGGCCAGCTTGGCTGGGACTCTGAGAATCCTGGTCTAGTGAAAGGTGTCCATGTCCATGGCAGGGGGGTGGAACTGGATGATCTTTAAGATCCCTTCCAGCCCAAGCTATTTGGGGATTCTATGATGACATTCTATGGCCATTTCAATACAGGGGAGATGCTTTCTCCAGACCAGTTCTCAATGTGACCCTTTGCCTCTTGGGGACAGTAATACTTAGCAAAGCCACAATGATATTGTGTCACTGCTGAACTTCCTTATTAGCTCCTGAGATGAAAGCTTGTTTAATAATAAAAATGTGATTCATCTTTATTTTATTCCATAGTCCAGCTAAGGGCATATTTTGTGAAATGAGGAAAACTAGTATAAGAATTTCATTTTAACTAGTTTTTCCTTAAAATATCTTTTGTCTGTTTTTTATACATACAGTAAGGTTTCCTTTCTTGCTTCATAGCTATGTAGTCATTCCTTCTTGTGTTATTAAAACTGAGAAAAAATGCCTTTAGGTGAAAAAAAGCTTGCTAGTGTGTTAGACCTTTCTATCAGGAATGGATCCTGATTTATATGTTACTATTTGGGAATGTTATTAAATCAAATTACCTTAGTAGAATGAGAAGATACATGTAAATTACAGAAAAATATCTGTGATTTAACAAAATAAAGCCATTTTCTTTTATATACACCCTCTTTAAAGAAGAAATAGCAGTAATATTATTAAATTATCCCAAACCCATAGATTAGCATAAACTATCACCTGATGGCAACATTTTGGAAAGAATTATTAAAGAATTATTTGGTGTTATTCCACAATGAGTTCATCTAGCTTCATGCATATGCAACTCATTTCAATACAGTGCCACAGTTTATTTAGGAATAACTTTACAGACTTATTTTGCAGTCTTAAGTTTAATACCTTCCCACAGATAAAACAAAACATATCAGTTATTCTCCATTTTGCCTGTGTTAAATATTTTAGGGTAGGTAGGTCAAGTGGCTAGCAAGAAGATTTGAATCACATTTTCCAGTGCTTTCACATTTAAAGTTTTTATTTGATTATCTTGTGGGGTGGAGTCAAATGTGTTTCCAATTTTGTAGTGAATTGTTACACTCTCAAATGTCTTTTGCAAGCTTCTTGGCATCGATAAGTGTAAGTGGTTGTGGTTTTGAACCCAGCTCATAAGGACAGCTACAACACAATCATTCCTCCCTCTCTGCACATCACCCCCAGGCTCTGAATGGGGAATATTCCAAGTTAGCCAAAAGATGTGCATGGAAAAAATGCTTTGTTTTTAATAAATGTACAAAGGAACACACAAATGCAGTGTTTATTCCTGTAGGCTAATATGTTCAGTTATATACTTAGTTAGATATCTGCATTCACATATTTTAGTTCCCAAATCTAATCCTATTTGCCAAAGAAGTTACAGCATTCTCAGCAACTCCATAGCCATGACAAAGAATCAGGATGCTGATTTAGACAGTTAAATTTGCACCTGCAAATTTATTGGAACACTGTAACTGTAGAAAATTATGAGTTTAGAAAATGTTTTCATGATTAGGGCCACATGAATAATTGATTTTTAAAAAAATGATGGCATCCAATTTTCGTAATTGGTTCAGATCAGACTTATTGTCCTGCTTAACAAAATTATTTCTTTTCCCTTCCCCAAAATTTTGATTAATTCAATTTAGAAAACAACAATCTGTAAAAAGAGGAGACAAAGACTGAGATTCAGAAAACTGCTTGAGGATGCAATGATGTTGTTATTCTCCTCTTGTTCAGTAGCTCAGTGCCTAAGAACCCTTCCCTGAATGTCAAGAGACTGGTTCAAGTCCTTCTCAGAACTGCTAAATTTTAAGCAGGAACCTCTTTTAGGTGGGTTTTCTAACTAGGCTATAAGTACTTGGAACATGAACTCAGTCCCTTCTCATGGGATTGCAGCTGTACTTTGTACTTGGGACTGCTGAAGTATTTCATGTGGAGGATGATTCCACAGGCTCTTGGTTAGAGCACATGCCTGAGGCTTGCCCCAGAGAGTATTTTTTCTGCTGAATATAATAAAAATATCACTGGAAAAAAGATTATGTCAAAAAAAATTATCTTCTCCAGTGACAGTTCCTTCCTTGGGATGTAGAACTTGTGGTGTCTTTTCTGGCAAAGAATGGAATACATTTTGCATTCTGCATCATTTGCATCCCTTTGTAAAAGGAAGACCAAAACTGCATCTTTTCCTCATTTTGATTTTCCTCTCTCTTCTTCTTCTCTCATCAGGTATTTTTAGTGGCACTCTTTATGCTGGCTTGGTGAAGCTACACTTTCAGCTAGTTACAACTCATTAGCAAAGTTGTAAAGACCCTCTGTTCTGATACTGTGCTTCTCCTTTTCCAACTTGACTAACAGGTCACCCTTCTCGACAAAACACACCCTGCAGCCAATTGTCACACCAGTGTATATCTGGTAACTATCTTAATGCAGCCTTGGAAAGATGAGCAATGGGTATAGCAGTATTTTGGCATGAATATTAGCTGTTTAGATTTTCACATGTACTGTTTTAGGAAATGTGTTAAGTTTCCTAGCCACACCTTGAAACAGTTAAGAAATGGCATAAGGCCAGGTAAGAAGTGTAACTGAAATATCACATGAAGGGAAAAAATGTGGAGCATGGCAGTATCACTGTGTAACAAGTCCACCATACAAAGGTGAAAAATAGTCAGAAGGAATAAATACAAGAGGAAGAACCATCCATTTCAGAGAGTAAACTGAACGTAAAATATCCAGATTCAGCTTCACATTTATAGTAAGGCAACAGCACACAGCTATCGCTCCTCCAGTTCTTGTAGTCGACACCTCAGTCTGTCACAATCATCTAAAACTGTAGGAAACGTGACAAAGCTGGGAACTCCGTGGCTGTGAGGAGCACGCTGCCGTGGAAGGAGGATGCTATGTGGTCCCTTCATCTGACAAATCACATGAGACAGGCTGAAGCCTTCAAAGTTTCCTGCTTGCTCTAACAGGGATTTTTAAAAGTAAAAAAGCGCTGGTTACGTCAGATGTACGTTTTAAGTGGCAAAGAAGCAACCAAGAGAATCCCTACGTGCATTTGCACCTTGTTGACAAGTTTCATGTGATGTGCACTGCTACTTCAAATGCAGGCAATCATTACTTCTTCAGGAACAAAACTCTTTGATGTGGCCCTGATCTGAGAAAGCCGTTAAGCCCATCTTTAAATATGTGCATAACAATCTAAGACAAAGAGGCTTTTCAAATGAATCTGGGTCATCTGTGGAGATACATCTAACAGAAATTATTAAACACAGTCTAGAAAGCAGTGTTTGCAAAAATAGCAAGCCAAGCTGTGCTCCCAGGGGTCTCTGGCTTCAAAATGGCTGAGTTGCTTAGTGCTGGATGAGCCTGCTCACAGGCACACATCTTTACACTTAAACCTGCTCAGTAATTCTGCATTGGTCTTTTGGGAGGGGACTGAAAGGGTGGAAAGTGTTTTTTTCTTGAAATGTTAGTTTTACAGAAGGCTTGATCTGAGGGAACACTAAGGCAGAGGAAAGTAAGGCAGGGCTCACTCTGAGAAATGCACCAGCAGAGGAGGGACAAATCCACAGCTCCTGGGCTGAATTCGGAAAAATGTGAGCAGCTCAGCTGCTGCCCTGGAGCACCCCGAATTTCTTTCTTCACTAGACAACTTCACTGCAGTTGAACAGCAGGAAATAGGACATAAGAACCACTGCAACTGCTCATGGGCTGCCCCCACACTGTCTGCCTTGAAAGCCACTAGGTTTTTCCATGTGGCTCCAGCTACATTCCAATGCATGTACACGCAGAATCACTGTAGACAGGCTGGGGAGGGCACCCCTCAACCTTTACTCACCAGGGTAGAGGGCGGCAATGCGGCAATTTGCCACAGGGTCAGTTACAGCCCTGAAAGAAAGGCAGGGCTTAACCACGTCAGGTGAAATAAGCATGTCTGGAGACATCCTTTCTGCAGGGCTGGATATCCTGTGCAAAGTCCCTTTCCTTTCGAGGGAACCAAAGCCAGGTATTTTGGGCTCACCCCACAAGCTATTCCTTGCAGTTAGGTATTTTCTCCTTGAATAAGCAGGACAAAAGGGATGTGATATGCTGAATCATTTAGGGGAAAAATCACCCTGTCAGGTGGATTATCATCAGCTAAGCAAGGCCCTGGAGGCCAAAACCTCAGTCTCTAAATTATACATGCTGAATGCCTATGCTTTCACTATATTGTTGAGGCAAAGCCTGCACAGTGGTTTCAGAGACATTAAACACAAAAGAAAAGTTATATCACAGCTGATACTTGCCCAGTGATTCCACCTTAATCTTGGGACTAGCAGGTGTCCTAGACATGCCAAGTCCCTAGTAGGGAGGGAGGGATTTGTAATTGTTGGCAGAGATGCCAGCAGGGTCAGTCAGTTGCTAGAATATTAAAGCATATAAAAGCAGGGAAGTGTGATCCTTGTAGAAGAAAGCACACTCTGCACATGAGAGGAAACAGATGCATTCTCAGGAGGTGGGTGTCACTCTTGCTTGTGCTACTCACTTCTCTGACATTTCCTCTGTTTAGTGTCTACCTTTTTCTCATGATTTCACTTTCAAAGCTACCTGTGCGCATTAGCAGATGGTTGACTTTCTGTCTATATTTTCTTTCCAGGAGGTGCTCAGAGTCAAAGTTTAAGTGAAAACACCCTTGAATTTGGCTTAACACCTGACATTGTCTGGATTACTTCAGGTTTGAATGTGACATGTGCAAAATTGCACAAATAATTTTCTTATTGGAAATTGTTCCCTGCAATTGCATTTCAATCACAGGGATTATATCACTAGCCAGCTATTCTCCAGTGGATCATATTATACTAACTCAAAACTTCAGATATTAAATTAACAGTTTCTTACCCAGGCGTTAGAGGAATGGGAATGTGAGATTCTGGTGTGTATCTCTGGAAAAGAGCTGCAGCTTTCCCCTCCTCACTAAGTGCAGCTGTTCTTCTTGGATCTTCTGAGTGGACTGTAGTGATCTTCCTGGGCTTTTTCTGCAATGAATCCCTTCTTCTTATCCCACTGAAATGCTGGTTTTGTGACTGTTTCTGTGGCAATCAATGTCTGCAGTGGTAACCCCCATTCACTGTGCAGTAACACAGCCTCTGAATAGAGCATTTTGTTACATGACTTTCAGAGAAAATTCATCTCATCTGAGAAAACGTGGAAAATAACCTGTGAAGCACAGGGAATGGAATAAGGCCTTGGTCCTGCATTTCCTTCATTGCAACAAGGTCACATGGTGCTTCTATTCATCTTTGAATAGATGCACTAGGAAGCACAAAGCCCCGTCAGTCTTGATCACCACTTTCCTGGACTACAGGTAGCAGCACAGTGGGAAAAGCTACACCCAAGCATTTCCACACATCCTATTTTTGTTTGTGAGCATGGGCAACTGGCACAACTATTTCAAACAGTCTTACATCTTATACCCAAGACAATCAAAAGGGATGATGATTCCTGCACTCTGCTCCTTAGGACAAGCCTGTAAGCACATAGGATTGTGTTGTACTCTAATAGAGGGAGGCCAGTGTAGGGCTGAGTGTGCATGCACAAGGTTTTGACATGCAGGAGCTTCACACCTCTAGTAACTGCCATCGGGACTGTTATAGCAGCTCTACTCTGCTCCAGGACTCTGATAATAAGCTGCCCCCTTACTCTGAGCAGTAGTATGATTGAGTCCCCATTTAAAAATGGTATTGATTTTGATAGGAGTTTTGATAGAGTACAGCCATTGAAGGAGTGCCAGATTTGGCTGTTAATCTTCAGGATTGCTTCTTTCTGCTTGGTTGAGCATATGCCTCATGTTTGCTGTCCGCAGGGTGAAGGATTTAGGAACTGTCAATATCTATGTTGAAATACAAAGCACTTGTAGGAGCAAGATGCACATATGGGTCACTCCTGCTGAAGCCTGGCATTTTTACTGAGGCCATTTAACAAGTCCCCACCTTCTGTCCCACTGTAAGGGCCTATTGTCCAGGAACAGAAGCTGGGAAATCGTTTGTTTGCCTGTTCCTCTGTTGCTGGTGCTGCCAGCACCTCAGACAGAAGCTGAGATGCAGGGTGGCTGCAGGTGATGACACCATTTCATCTCCTGCCTTTGCACTGTGGGGTGTTCTCTGGCACTCCAGCTGTCCTCAGCCCGGCATTGTTCTTAGAGGTGCTCTGCAGACTGGTGCCTGCTTGAGCCCAGATCAGGTCTCAGCAGTAGGGTGGGGTCTGAATTTCAGAGGTATTGAGGACCCATGGATGTCATCACTTTGGAGTGCTCCCTGCTCATGAAAGGTAACCTCTGTGTATTGAAGGTTCTTTGGAAACTGCTTTATGTGTCTGTCTTTGTAAATTTACCATGGATACCCTATTTTACTAAGAATGAGTGGCTTCTGCTAGATGTCGGTAAAGACTGCAAGTATCGTGGCTGAACTAACAGGTACATCAAGCATATGTGGGAAATAAGACCTGTAGAGGGAGTGATTCCTTTTTATTTATTTTTTTAAGTCATGCCTGGCATTTTTACCACAACCTTAGCTGACAAAGCATTTTCTATCGCATTGCCTCAAGACAGCACAGAAGATGAATGTTTGGAATATGCTAAGCTTTGAAAAAGTGTAAAGATAAAATCAGAAAAGTAATTCAACATGTCCCTGAAGCTCTTAACCACAAGTGACGACATTTTAATCTTTGGGGAAATGCAGGACAAGAACCTTTCAAAAGTGGTGTGTGTCACAGTGAAGAGGGTGCAGAACCAAGGCAGCATTTGGAAAAGGGTCACTGTGCTGGCGTCTCCAAAAACCAGAAAATCCATCAGTGCACCAAATAAAATTCTGCTTTTGGCTAAGCTGTGAATGTCAGCTGGGTGTGGGATGCATTCCTTACTCTTCCTCAGAAGTTTCACTGTGACCTTGGGGCATATGCATGCTGTTCCCACATCTGTAGAAACAGGCACATGAGTAATCTTTTTCACTACTTCCTTTGTGGGCTCTGCCAGAGCCTGGACGCATAGCCCACAGACAGGAGCAGAGAGACATGCTGCATTTGTATAAATGCTAATTGTGCTGGGCTAAGGTTTAGGTGCTCTACTCTCATTTGTATGCAAACACAAAGGAAAACAAGACTTGCAAATGTAGTTCATCTGGCACGGTGGGAACAGGGCCACATCGGGGTCACAGCCCTGGCACAGTGGCTCTGGCTGCTGCAGTCTGGCAGAGGCCATGGGCTGAGACCCCACTCACAGCACAGAGGCAGTAATGCAGCTCTTTCTGAGGCACTCTGCTTCTCTTCCCTTTAAATTGCAGCTTGCCATGGAGGGGAAACAGATTTGCAATAATTACCTTCAAAGTCAAAGGGCCTCAAAAGCCAAAGCTGCTGATTTTTGTAACAGCAGAGCAGTTTCTGAATGTCCTTGCTGCAGCTGAAGAGAGCTTGGCTTGGGCAAAGCCTGCGGGAAGATTGGTCCCAGAGCCTGTGCTGCCTGTGCTGCAGGAGAGCCAAGCAAGGCCAGGGGAGCAGAGGTGGAAGGTTCCGGGAATGTCCTGTGTGGACGAAGCCCTTCCAGGAACAGGGTTGGTGGAAAGGGGGTGACAGGTTTTACTTCATTTCTGACAAACTGAACTTTATTTACACTACAGAGTAAGGGAAGTGACTCTCACTGACGTTTGCTCTAGGACCAAAGCTGAAGAAGGACAAAAAGGCTTGGCACAGGTTGATTCCAAGCAGAGGAGGAGGCAGATGCAAATGCTCTGCTGCTGGTGGTGTTCTGTTATGCTGTTCCACAGCAAAGCCCTTAGCTGTCATCTAGGCATGTGTAAATAGACTGGCTTATTTATACATCACAACTGACTATAGTAACTCATGATTTTATCTGACTTGCTTGAAATGATGATTCTTTTGAAACAGAATGCAGAAGTTAAACAAACAAACAAATAAACAGTCAAGAAAAACCAAACAAAAAAGCAAGCCAGAAAGCCCCCAGCCAAGCAAAAGAATGCTACAACTCTAAAAGTGAGCAAGATGATCCCAATTGGAAAATGTCCTAAAATTCAAATTAAAAAAAAAAAAAAAAGTTCTTTTGGATTCTGAATCTTTACAGTGACAACATATGACTTAAGAAGTCTCTGGCCCCAATAAATGCAGGTCTTGCTTGCTTGTTTTTTTAACAAAAACTGAAATGTTTATGTGTAAGTTGCCTCCATCTGCTGGGCTCTAAGGATGGTATTAAGTATCACGAGATTCAGTTTTGCCCATTCACAGTTTTATCTTAAGTGGAGCTTATCAGCCAACAGGGGAGACATTTGCATTAGCTGTGAAGTTACAACCATAAAACTGACTAAGTCAAGGAAAGAAAGTAACCTGACAATATCTCAAGTATGCCCATTGGATTGGGAACACTACACAGCATCTATCACGAAAGAATACTTTCTTTTTAAAGCTATCCCTGTGGCTTCATAAGCTTTTGCCTCTGCCAGAAATGCAAGAAGTAATAAAAGAGGGCATGGTTCTAAATGCTATAATGGATCCAAAGGGAGCACAGATGGGGCAGATGACTACAGGACTGAACTCTCTGCTATGGAAATGGACATATCTGAATAGAAATTTCCCTTCAAGATTTAACAATGAGATTACAGCTCTTGAGACTGCATAGTGCTGACCAGTACTACTTTTTTGGCACAATTTTCTGCAGTATCTTCAATAAAAATACCAAATTGGTAGTAGCACCTTTCTTTCGGAGACAGTCTAAAAGATCCATGTATGTCGGGACAACTTTGTGGTTGAGCCCTTCTTCCCAAGGATCTCTTGAGAACAGAGCATCCTATGTGGAAAAGTGCTAAAAAGTCTGTTAAGGCTTCCAGCCATTAATCTGGAAATTCATTATAAAAAGAGAGTAACCCGATTTAAAATCTTCAAGTAAATGTTTTTAAATTATTTAAAATATCCTATATAAAATCCATCTGAGTAAATTCAAAATTTCAACAAAAGAATTCAAAGGGCTATAAATGATCTGATTGGAGTTATAGATTACTTCAAAAATCTTAACAACTAAAAAAAAATAATTCCCTATTAAACTGTCAAATAAATTAGAAAAATGTAAACCATCTCCACGGCCTGTTTCACTTGTTGTAGCAGACATTAAAAAGCTGAAAAAATATCACAGAGAAGTTATTGTTCACATTTTGCAGCATCCAAAATAAAAAATGTTGCTTTTTGTTCTTTTTATGTTTGCTTCTAAATCTCTAATCATTATATTCCGATGGTTTGTGTGCTTAATCACTGCTCATTAACACCATTTTTCTACACAGCGCTGCTAAAAATATTTGTTTGCAGTTGCCCTTGTACTCTGAACTGTGCCATTTCCCCTACACAGCATCCTATGCAGGGAGACAGAGCATTAATACACTGTTCAGGTAATTCAGAGAACAGTGACACACTGGCATAATTAAATAATGTCATCAGACTCTGAAGTGAACTCCCTACGGTGAGGCACCGCATGAGAAACCTCCTAATACAACACCTACGGCTTTCTTACGCAAAACTGACTTTACTGTAATGTATTCCATTAGGAGAGCTGAAGTTTAATGGAGAAATCATTATTTTATTTTATTGGCATTTCATGGGTAACGTGGTATGACGCTTCTGCCCACTGGATCCTGTCATACTTTCATCCGGCTCAATAAAGAGCCACCTCTTCTCTCCTTGCTGCAGAGGTGCTGGGTCATTATGGTCCTGCTTCTTCAGTGTGATGACTTTAGACGGTCTCTGACAACAGCATAGATTTTGTACTGCTGAAGTCTTTCCGAGCTGTCCTATAAAGCCTCTACAGTTTTCAACAGCCACTTTGAAGTGTGGGCATCCAAAGCACTACACACTGCTCAGGTAACGGTGTCCGCAAATACTAAATTGTCTAATACTAAATATTAAATCTGTCTCTGATATGTCTGTCCCACAGCTGCAGCCCCAAGCATTTCTCCCACCACACCATTCTCACCACAGCCATCAGGCAACGTGAGATCCCAGTCCTGAGGGGAGAACGGCTGGGAGAGAAGCTCTTTGGTGTTGCTGCTGCTCCAACACCAGGTAATGGGCAGTATGTACCACACGGGTTGTGACAGCAGGGCAAGGCTCCAGCTCTAATATGCATTGCCCGTGTCATATGTTCAAGATGGCTTTTCTCATAGCAAAGCTGGACACATTTGTGGTGCTGCTGTCTCAGATAATCAACGGAAAAGCAGAGAAAGCTGGGACAAAGGACCATTGCACCAGGGTGCCATACATAGCTTGGCTTAGCAGCTTCCTCAGGCTGTCATTCCTTGACAAGGTTTTTTGCTATTTTTCAGGTCTCCTGCCCTTCCTATTCTTGCTGTGTTACACACCAGCTTGTGGGTTCCTACCTCTTATCTTCCTTGCAGTCAGGTTTGCTTTTGTTTTTACCCATTCCTCACACTGACTCCTTGCCTCTCCTGTCTCCTGTACTGCTTTATTTATCTGTTTAATGCTGTTCTCATGATTATGGTATTTGGGCACCAAGCAACTCGAATAAACTGTCTGTTTCATTGGCTCAAAGTGTTCCCATTTATGTTGGTTGCCTGGTAACAGCTGTTGTAACTGAAGTTGCAAAATTTTTAGAGAAAAAGAATCCAGTGCTCCCAAACAGCCTGAACTTGAATAAAACTGCAAACAACAGAGCTGGAATTTTCCACGCTTTGGGGTTTTCCAAGGCTGATCTCTCTCTGTCAGCTTGAAAAAGTTCAAACAAAACCAAGTTCAGCCTCCTTAAAGTCCTGTGGGGGAGAATGCAGAAAGCCTCAGTCGTGTCTCTGCGCCTTCACTCCTGTCCTTGCTGCACTCACAGGAATGCAAATCACTACCTGAGCCCTGCAGCCAGCTGGAGGCTGCCGGAGAAGCTCTCTCTTGGCTGGAGGGTGTTCCTGACTCTCGAAATGGCAACAGAGGGTCTGCCTCTGTTTGTCTCTGCCAGTGGTTTCCACCCTGCAGGATTGAGTTTTGAAGCTAAAAGATGTTTCTAATTACAAGCCTTGCCGAGGCAGGCTGGGAGCTGGGAGGCTGCGGGAATTCAGCTGAGCCGAGGAGGCAGCAGAGGGTGCGGGCAGCCAGGCATGTTCCCCACCTTCTACCTGGGTGCAACCTCTGGGCCTTCGCGCTGCGCATCTGGACGGTGCGGGCAGCACTGCCTCAGATCTGGCCTGCCTGTGTCCCAGAGCCCGTCTCATGCTTTGTGCCTTCATGGATTGGGAAAACAAGCTGAGGGGCAGAGTGATAAGAAGGCGGTTTTGCTGCTGAAGAAGCAGCTTCGATTTAAAGCCGGGCTGCAGAGGTGCTGAGTAGCAGTGGTGCATTGCAAAGACTGTGGCAGCTCTTGGCACATGGTGCCCGGTGCTGGGATGGCTTCCCTTGAAGCTGCTGCAAAACGGCAGCAAAACATCACCCCAAATTACTCTTAGGTTCTACAGCACCTTGTAAAAACCCTAATCCTTCTGCTGAGCAAGGAGCACCTAGACCTTGCAGGAAGAGACTTTCATGTGAGCATAAAATTAACTTTGGGCCAAAATTGTAACTGTTGCAGGAAACTGTGGAAACAGTTGAGGTAGAGATTAGAGTGAAAAACTAACTGCTAACATTATAATGAAAACTCCATGCTATACAAAACAGGAAGAAGGAGCAAAAGACTTAATGGGCCAGTTTGAGTAAAAAATAAGAATTTCCACGCTTTGTTGCATTAATTGAAAAGACTCTAAAGCCACTTATTTCATAGTATTATTAATGATTATTCAGCGTTCAAAGTTATTCAATGATGAATCCAAATACAAGCAAAATTAGTGTGACCAGATCATAATCTATTTTTAAAAATATGAATGAGTTGTTGAAACAGCAAGGAAAAGAAATCAGCATGTGTTTGTCTGCTTGTTTGCTTTTTTCCTTATGGAATTCGTGGGTGTATTTCATTCCCAAAGCCTAGCAGAGGGCAAAAAGAGCATTTTGCCATCCATTTAGTATGAGTTCTGGAGGGGTGAGAAGCTGTTCTTAATTCTAACATGAAAACTTCCCCTCTGTGTTTGTCAATATGTGCACAGAGGATGGCATGTGCAGGGTTTAACTGCAGAGTTTTTCAGGGTAATGTTCTCATCACAGGAGAAATCACCGAGATTTTCAAGCCTGAAGTAAACCCCAAATTTCAAGCCTCAGATAAAACCAACCCCCACTTTGGGGAAGTGGCAGATATGAGTCTGTGCTTCCCAAATCTTTGAGGTTCCTGAAAATCAGGCCTCTTCCATGTGAGATTAGAGAAAAGAAACCAAGGAGCATGATGTTAACGGGTAATATTAAACAATGTTTGCTTAAATTACCATGTCCTTAATTACTGCTTAAATATAATGAATCTAAACAATGCATAAGATTTTATTTTTGATCCTTATTGATCTCTGCAATGTGTCTGAACACGTTGGGGAAAAATAATTATAGCTGAAAAATATTATTTATCATTAAACAGTGTGTCTTACTTTAAATATCAATGTTATGGCCTCCAGCATTAACTGTGCAGTGAATAGTAGCACAGGAGTAGCTTTTCTATTTTGTGGACAGATCCAGCACTTGGTATATATTTGACATTGTCCATATAGGTACAATCTTCATTTATTTTCTAAAAAAATCCTTTGGCTTTGCATGTAGCTAACAAGAACATTACTTGCACTTTACTTTCAAATTTCAGATTCCCCTTTTTCATCCTATTAAATGATAGCAAAGGTAAAATCTTGTTTGCCCCAAGTGTAACATTTAATAAAATGGACAGTAGGTTTGCTTTGTGGAGAACTGTTGTTCTGATTTCTTTTCCTGTTTTGTACCTTTCTTCACAGGCATCTGGATTTAGTCCATTGCCTCCTCTGTTATGTACAGCACCCAAGCTGGCAGCCTCAAGCCTTGCAGAGGCTGACTTGGGGCAGCTTTGTCCCCAGCAGACATGGAGTGAGTCAGTAGTGTGGGAACCTCTGCAAATAAGTTTTGGAAGAGTCCATGACAAACATGATTTCCATTTGAAGACAGTGAATTCAATAAGAAATTATCTTCTTCCCTCATACAGGAAAGATCAGTTTGTTACTGGGAGATGGGAGAAAACTGTCAGCAGAAGTATTTATGTCTTGCATCTGTTTATTTATTTATCTTTTGTCCATCCCCATGCTTACCTACTTTTTTGAAGCCACCCACACTGGCTAATCAGGAAATACACAGTACTACTGTGCAGCCATCTGTGAAGGGCTCATTTCTTCTGTCCAGCTCAAATAACATTCTTCTTGGCATTTCCAGGAGTCTGGGTTGCAGGTTTAAATCAAGCCTTGTGCACTGCCCTCTTGTTAAGCACAGTGTAACCCCTGGTGATGGGACACTACTTGATGTCCCTCCACTCCTCATATCTTCCATAAAGCATGGGAATGGCTGTTCAGGGACAAGGCTGATTTGAATGGCCTCTTCAGTCTAGTCTGTACTGCCAGCTCATCCTGAAAGGCTTGGGATGGCAGAGGTGGGGTTAGGCTGGATATGACCAAGGAGAGGCTGCATGGGGACTGTTGAGGGGAGGAGAGAGTTTGTCTTGCCTGCTGCCTCTGTGCTCACAGGGTGCAGTCAGGACCGGGCTCCCAGCAGGAACCAGTGGCAGGAGAAGGTGCAGCAGTAAGTGGGAGGCAGAGGACAACTAGGGGCACAGCTCCAGGCACACTGAGAGGAGCTGGAAAATCTCCTGTTTTCCACACAGACAAGTTTAGGTGACCTGAGTTTCTTGCTATAGCTGGTAGAAAGCTGGGAAATCCCTTAGGAGGAAGAGTGTGATAAAATGATGGAGTGCTTTACACAAAGGCTGGCAAGCTATAACCAGAAGGCATTCATTAATGAGAGAGAAGTTGAATTCTCATCTATTCCACCTGTGAATCCCAACTGAAGTCAATGTGGGAAGGCCTAAATGGCAGGAATATTTGAAAACCACTTGCAGTTTAATTATTGACAAAAAGCTCTAAGAAGAAGTTTGAGTGGCTGAGGAGTTATGCAGTCTGAATATATATCACCACAGCAAAATCCCTTAAGATGCAGATGAAATTACAAGACGGTGATAGCCGGACTACAGAATAAAATCCTATTCAAAGACTGATGTAATGTATTTTTCCACTGCAGGGCAGGAGTGAAACTTCGAGTTATTGTGTAAAGAGAGAAAGAAACTTTGGGCCTCAGGGCTGCAGTAGGAACGATAGTTTTAAAAAAGATCATTAAAGAAAAATCCCTCCTGAAGACTTTGATGTCTATTGATGCAAGGTACTATTTGTTCTCCTACTGAAGACAGAACTGAAAGACTCAGCAATTACTAATAAATCACTTGCAATATTGAGCAATTACCAACAATGCAATCATAAAACAGTGCAATAACTAAATAATTATACGCTTGTTAGGAGAATATGTTATTTGGCTTCTTGGAAAGAAAGGGGAAGGAGGTGAGAATAAAAAAGACAGGATATTGGATACCACACAAATACAACAAAATACACTTTGCAGCCAGAATGCTGAGTAGTTGTAAATGCACAAGTCTGAATCCTAACCCTAGAGAAAATAAGAGCAAGTTTAACGATTGATAGGATTTTTTTTTTTTTTTTTTTTTTTAAATAGGAAGATTCATCTGTCATCCCAAATACTGAGTATGATGTCTGGACAAGCTTTCTTCTGTCTACTGGCCATGTTCTATCCAAACCCAGTCCTGAGAGTACCAACTGTCTCAGCAGTATTTGCTTTATTACTCATCCTACTGTTAATGGGCTGCTACCTCCACTGGGGCCCCAGGAGCTCCAAGGAGAGCACTGCACTGCAGTCACAAAGGTATGTCCATGCTGGTTACCAAGGCCCAGCTGGAGCCACAGGAAGCAGATTCACACACTCCAGAGGCAGCTCAAACCCCTGCTGATGCACGGAGGCCACTCTTTCCATACCTGATAATGGAGGGATTGGGAGTGCTCCGGCTGTAGATGTGCTGCACTGGGGTAAAAACTCCAGAGGGATGGGTGAGAAAATGGTGAACGGGAAGCTCAGGTTTCATCAGCAGAAACGAATTATGATGGGAGAGAGAGAGAGAAAACATTGCTGTTGTTTAGATTTTCCCCTTAATGAATCTCTGATTATTCCAAAACAGCTGGAGAAAACATCTGCATAAATGAATTACTTCTTGGAAGGAAAGGTGTGTATCAGTTATCATAATTCAGGCTGATATGCCATTGGCTTGGCTCACTGGTGTTCAGCTGTTGCCTTAGGTGTGAAAGCTGGAATACAATGGAAAAGAATGAAGATTTTGAAATGCTTTTGGGAAATACTGTGAAGTGCTGTAGAAGCAGAAAGCACACTATGTACTGTAAACACTAAGGAAAAATATCTGCTGTTGAAGAGATCAAGAAATCATAGCTGAAGGATTTTGGATATGTTCAAGGATTAGGGACCATCTGGAAAAAGGATCGTGTGAGGGACTGTCTCTGGTAAAACATTAAAGGAAAGGCAGGCTGCTGTGCATGCCTGACCCAGATAGTTTGGTAGGCACAGTCTACGTAAGTAGAGCACAATTTATGGAGCAGGCTGGAGACTGATAGTCCTGTAAAGCACAATGTCATTCTTGGAATATCAAGCAATCCTTTTCAAAAGTGATGGCAAAGTACAAGAGGAAGGCAAAGAGAAGTAGGCTGTGAGTAGTAGGAGAGCCCAGACTCCAGTAGCCAAGGGCTATGCTCCCTTCCTCCTCCTGAACAAAGGAAAGGAGGGAGGGCTCTGCTCTAATCCTCCTTCTGGCATGCATTTTAAATTAATCCTTTGTGGTCAGGGGACGGGAACAGACACTTACACACCCTCCTCCTTCCGCAGCTGAAGGTAACGCAGCTGGCAACAGGCACAGCATCTCTTTCCACTGAGTCCTCTCTCCTCCCTGCTGTGTTGCTAGAGGATTGATTTGTGATCCCAGAGACCAAAATTTCCTCTCTTACTGAAATCCCCCAAGGCTGATCTGGCCTGGGAGCCCACAGGTTTTCCATGTTTAGAGCAAATCTTTCAGCTTTGGGGAATGAATGGGTAAAAACTTCAAGCATCTGTAGCTCATATGACTGGATAGTATAAAATAGCCTGGAAGGAAGAAAGGGAAAAGGCAAGAGAAAGTAAAAAGAAAGATGAGAATTGATGAGAATCTTTTTAAAAGCCTGCACCTTTAGCTGTGATGTAAACGGTCTTCTCCTGTATTTTGTGCTGAAATAGACATTTAAAAATCACATATATTAATTAAAATTATAAATACTGGCCAGATTACAACCCATATAGATGTTGCCATTAGCAGTCACAAACAATGGCTGCAAACAAAAAGAAAGCAAAACAAAAAACAACTAATGAAACCCAAGGGAAAAGAAATATGAGTTTTAAAAGCTAGAAGTAAACAGAATCTAGAAATTACATACTATTAAATAGAAGCCAGTGGTGGCCCTTGAAAGCTCACTTTTTTCTAGTGGATAATCAAAGGCCATATTGTGCCTTTAGGCACAGCTTTGAGTAAGGAGAGATGAAAAAATTGAATTGCTACCGGAGTAGCCTTAGGGTGGGAAGAATAGAGAGCCAGTGTAACACCCCCTTGCTCAGATCAGTAAGCAAACGAAGCTTTGCTGTGCAGCAGTTCCAAGCCACCCTGGGAAGTGAGCAGCACTCTACTAAGGAAGGGTGACAATATTAGTGTCAGGAGAGAAAATCATCACTATAAAGCTGTCACGGGACATGAGAGCATCCCATGGACACGGGCTCTAAAACATATGTTAAACACAAGATGTTTTGTATCAGAACTAATTTGACAGACCCCAGGATCTTAACATAAATCTCCTTAATCAGTGCTGTAGTAAAGGGCTGAACCTTCATTTTCTTCTCTAGCTTAAGAGGAGAATTCATCCTGTGCAACTGTTAAAGATTTTTGTTCACAAATCTCTGTGAGGAAAAAGTTAAGCCTAAGTGCTTTTCAGGGCAGCCTATGTGCTCCTGCATAACCTTAACTTACCATATACCCTGTTTGTACATCTTGCTGCCTGGAGATGAGCAAGATTGTCATGGAGAGGTGGCTCAGACCAATTCCCAGGTGACAGTACACAGCTGATATTATCACAGAGTTAATAAACCTCTACTGTGAGTTTAGGTGACTGCGGAGAATTAGGAATAGTCCAGAGCTGGGCATGCTTTCTACCATCTCACTGTCTGATAACTTTCCCTATCACAAAACATGTCTTCCAATAGTGCTGTGTCTTTCCATGCTGTTGCAGAACAGAAGAGGACTTTGGTCCTTCTTGGATGTCTTGGAGAAACATCTCGTAGATCTTGGGCAAGATACATCACAGAGCAAGAATGAAACTCTGATGAAGTGATAAAATAGGACCTTAGTGTTTGTAGTCATGAACCACAAAATCATCCTTCATGCCAAATGAGGTGGAGATTGGAGTGAAGCAGAATTTACTTGTCAAAGTGAAAACAGTAAGTAAGATTATTTTGACATATGTGAACACAAATAAAAAAGAAACCTAGGATTATATCCACCTATGCTTTTAAGTTAGCTTCAAAAGGCTTTTCTTTCTCTCTCCATGTCCTAGAGATTGTATCACTAAGGTGTTTACATAACTTTGTGGCTGAGGACCATCTCGAAGAAGTCTTTAAATATGTAACTTTTATACATAAATCTCCCCTAGGGCTTTATTAAGATTTTCCTTCCCCTCTGGATTTCTCTGAACATACCTTTGGTTTTTTTAGGGACTAATTTTTACACCTGCCAAACTTTTAAGAACGTTAATATCCTTTGGACCTATTTAGACAGAGCCATCTCCTGCCCACACTGTAAACAGAGCTTGTTATCAACAGCTCTTATGCTTAATTAACTGTAAACAAATCATTATCCGATGAGCAAAACATTCCTTTCCACACTGCGGGGTGGGGTTGGGCCCACAGTGTTCAGCTCTTCTGCTCTCAGCCTCTTCTCCTGCAGGCGTGCACCCACTGCCAGGTATCCGAGCTGCCGTGGGAGCTGCAGGATGCCCAGGCTCTCCCAGCAGCCCGGCTGGCTGCCCAGCTCAGGGCAGGGAGGGCAGCTCCCCCGTACCGCCCTGGAGCGCCAGCAGGGAGCAGGGATCCCTGCTCATCTGAACTCTGCCTAGACTAATTGAAAGTGGATTTCTCCCATCTGGTTTCAGACTTTTATTTTGATATTACAGGGAGTGTAATACTGGATATTCAAGCACGCTCTTCTTTCAGATCCGTATAGAGTACAGATATTAAAAAAAAAGTTTTTCTTGAGCTAAATCAATATAGTTATATGAGCAGAAAGAAAATCCACGGTGAACTAGGGGTGGCATCATGAATGGAAACTGAGAATCATCTTGCCTTGCAAGTCTCACAATTTCTTTATTTATTATTTCAACTTTAAATTAGGTTCAAATTCAAACCTTAGCAAGAACCTGATCTCATATAGATTGTAAACAGATCTTTTATATTGTATTTAAAAAAATTCTACCGCATTTTCCAAGAATATTTGTTAGTTTGCTTTCCCTTTATTCACCAACATTGTACCACTGAGACTTGGCAGTGAAAGTGGTTTTATTGATTTTCATTATACAAGCTGGGAGAAATGCAAAATATAAACAGCAGAAATTATGACCCTTTTTGCCTTTAGTAATTGAAGGGTTTACTGGTAACAACACTCAGTAGGGAGCAAACAAATACATTTTACTGTGTTACCAGAAAAAAAGTTTGAAAAATCACAAACCAGATCTCCATGGATTATGAGATTGATTTAAATGATAAAGTTTTTTTTTATTTTCTTTTCATCTGGTTCAATTTTATCTCCAAATCCATTCCAGTCTCTGAAACCCCGGAACAAAACATACCTGCAGTAATAACATCTTAAGGCTCTTTTAGGGCTTTTTCAAGTTCCTGAACTCAGATTGAGTGTATTCCTCTCACATGGTTTATTAATGGCAGAAAAGGGGCTGAGCCAATAGTGCTCTAGGAGCATCTTCTTTGGCAACCTGATGTCAAATAGTTAATTGTCTAATGGGTGATGGTGTAGGAAGGAGACTGCTCAGAGCCAAAAACTAAAGGTCAGCACTTGTGTTGTCTTGTTAGCAGCAAAACTAGGAAAAATTCCTTTGTGTTTTTAAGCAGGTTACTTAACCAGTCCATGTCTGCTGGCACAGTGATTACAAATCTTCACTGACAATTGCTGATTGTTTTGGAATCTTTAGATAAAGCCTCACAGTGCTTTAAAGTGCTAAAAAGCAAAGTGCTGATTATCTTTATTGCAATTTCCAGTTATAGTAGAGAAAGTGTAAGAGACACTCAACTTAGAAAAAACATGATTTCAGAAGTTTTAAATTCTGCTCCTCTGGCTGGCACTGTGCTAATTCCACTGTGGGAAGGATGGTCAGCAGGGAGGGCAGGGGTGTTAGTGGGGCTGTATTGCTGGCACAGCATCTGCCCATCAGGAAACTGCCAGCAGTACCAATGTGACCCAGTCAGGCATGGAGCTGGGAGCACACTGCTGTCCTGCCAAACATCTCCGGTCAGACGGGAGCCCTGTGCTTTCACGTGGATGGCTGACCCAGCGTAAGGGAGGAGGATGTTGTAAAGTGAGCTTACACCTGGTCAGCACCTTATGTGGTGTCTGTAGAGTTTCCCATTCAGTGCTTAGGAGCTCAGGAACTGAGTGCACAGATCTGACAGCCCACAGCCTGTGTGGAGAGGAGCCAGAGGGGACAGCAGACCAGTCAGTTGTAGGACAAACTCACATAAAAAGTGCAAGAAATCAGCTGAGGCAGTCATTTGGGCAAAGAACTTACTGTGGTTGATGAAAGTGGAGGTCTTGTCCACTCCCCTTCTGCTAGCAGCTGTTGGGCCCTGCCCTTGCCCTCCAGCCTGCTCTAGGATGTGTCAGAACCTTCCCTGCGTGGCCTTTGCTGCCAACAAGCAGAAAACAATGTTTTTCCCTTTTCCTGTGTTAGTTTTCTACCAGACTCATGCACTGAAATGGCTCACGGAGATATCCAAGAAGCACCAGGTGGGAAAAGATGATGGAAAGGGAGGAAGGTAAGAGTAGTAATCCTCAGTGACAATGAGTTGTTAAATCTGCTCATCCCCTCTCATGAAACTGATACCTGAATGTTGTGAATATTATCTCATGGATATGTATTTGTGTCTGAAGCTCATAACAAGGCTGCCTGCAAAGTACTGTAACCTGATATAAATCAAAAGAAAAAGGCTGCTGTCATGCTGTGCCATGTTCTCCCTTGGGCCAGCACAGGCTTTAAACCCCATTATAGAACTGAGTTCTGATTTATCTTGATTTTCTGGTTTCTGCAGAACTGATTTGGCTGAAAGCTAATCTGGCAAAAAAATTAATTTCCACAGCATTTCAATGCACAGACCTACAACTGTGCATGCTGGCACATGAAAGGGAATGGAGGGGAACAAACAGCTGGGGCCAGGAGGGAGCAGAAGTCTTCCTCTGGGGGGCAAAGCCAGTTTATGCTGCTTACAGCATTAGCTGGTTGATGATCTACTTCAAATGAAATATGGTTTAGATTTCTGTCACAGAACCAAACAGGCAGGTCCTCTTAAATGCACAAAAGTATAGTAAAAACAGGACCTCATTATTAGTCAATTTTAAAAGTTGCTGTAAACTTACTCTGAGTACGTTTCTATTGGACATAAAGATGAGATTTGATGACTTGATCCTTAGACTCCTTTGTGTGCCCAACAAGAAGTGGGTTTGGAACTTTGGGATTTGGAAGCCTTCAGCTCACAGAGGTCCATGAGGTATTTTTTTCCAGGAAAGCATTTTTTGGTCATGATTCTTGATGATCTCATTCAGGAGTAAATGGTGTAGGGATCTGATAAGTAAAAATTACTCTCTTCTCTCTTTCGCCATATTGCAACTCATGCTGTAGTTTCTTAAGAAGTATTTTCTTTGAATTCTAGTTCAACACTCCTGGTCCTCCCATATTTGGCTTCTTAGCTGTACAAATATGACAGCTTTTCTTGTCACACTGTTACCTGCATTGGAGGAACTTGCTTTTGGAAAAGTGCTCCCCATCCCTGAGGGAAAAAAATATCATTGTCAACTCTGATAAAAGAAAGGGTTTCTTTTCAGAAAGTTGTGCAGACTGAAGTCCCAGGGATAGTTACAGGTAAAACCTTGATATGTAGGTGTTAATTGTTACCAGATGGCTTCAAAGACTTTCAGACTGTTTCAGCATAAACAAATGTGTAATTCACCCAGAACACAATAATGTCTTATTAGCAATACCATGAATAACTTTCAAACAAACACGGGCAGACAGTAAACACACTGGTGATTCCTCTGTAACCTTTTCTCACTCCCCCTTGTTGATGTGTGATAATTAAATACAATCTAATTTTCTGTAAGATACTAAGCACACACATTTAAAGACAACCTTTTATTTCCTTTCTTTCTGGAACACCTATAGGTCCTTATATTCTAATCATAGACACTTTGAAACCTGCTGCTTATGCTTCAGGTATGGTGTTGGGGGAAAAAAGTGTTTTAATTTTTTTCAAACATATCAGTTGGTCTAACACAACACACTTTCTCTGTCAACAAGCTCTACCCAACTCCAATTACAGTGCATATCACCTGCACTTTTCAGAACTTAAGGAAAAAGAAAATCATACCACATTTTTTCCTCAGTGTGTCAGACTTGCTTATAAACAGAGAGGGAGAAAGGGAGAGAGAAATAGAGAGAGACAGAAGCCTTTACATTTACAGTCAATTATTAACCTAAGTAACCAAAACCATACAAGTACAGGGACCCAGGCTTCCCACCAGCACATCAGCAGCTGAACTAGAGAAATGCTCTGAACTCCTCGTGCTGCCTGCTCCCTCTGATTCAGCTCTGAGGCTGCTGTGTGGGACTGCTCCCCCTTATCATTTCTCAGGAGCAAAGAAAGATGTGAGGAGCTGTTGCTTCCTACCCCAGGTACTCCTGTTTCTCCCTCCTTACAAACCCAGCTTACAGAACTGGCTCGGAGTTATACCAAGGCTTCCCTTTTTATCTTCCTTGATTATTTTTCATGTGAAACACCTTTGTAACCTATCTGGCTTGCTGGTCCTTCCAACAGTTGGCAGGAATGGCCATTTAGCATGATGAATGCTTACAGTGGAGCTGACCCACACAAAACCATTGAAACCATTGAAACCTGTGCTATGGGGAGCCAGCAGTGAGCTGGCTCTGGGCTGAGTTGGCAGGAATACAGTGGTGTATCTGAAATGGCCACATGGGCTGACTCCAGGGAGCCAGGTGCCCCCAGCACCATCCTAGCTGCTCTGGAGGTGTTTCTGGCCTACAAGCTGTGTTACCTTACCCACAGTATTTTCTGAAGGAGAAGAAAATTCCTGTTTCTTTGTATTGCTTCTTTGCTTCTGAAGAGAAAAAGAAAGTAATTTTTCTGTGGCTCAAAGCATATGGGACGCACATTTGTTCACTTGCACGTGCAAACATGCGTACACACCCAGGGAAAGTTCTATATATGGCTTAATAGATTGTTTCCCTGTGATTTGCTCTGAAATGCTGTGGCCTGGTGGCAGACACTTCTAGGTTTGAAAAGGCAAGGAGGAATTGTTTACCACCTGCATCAGTCCCACACACCACTACTGCCTGTTCCTAAGGAATCAGGATGAGCTTTCCACTTGCTGGAGTTTATGTGGCTCTGTCCTCATCTCATCCCAAAACCTCTCTATTCACTTCAACCTTCAGCTTATGCTGTTCTGGCCCACTTCCATTGCAACATCTCTGGTACTGCCATTTGGTTACCTCACACAGCACAGGGCTTGGACTGCCTATTTGAATGCTAATGTGAACTGGTGGGGCAGTTTTACTGCAGTAATAGTCCCCTTGTGCTGTGTGATGTCATACTGTGGTTTAGAGGTATTTTTATACTGCCTTTGCTTTGCAGTGATTTTCAGTAATACACTGAAAAATCTCCGTGGGTAGATTGATCTGTTATGATTGTGATGGCATCGAGTATTTGTACTATGTTGTATGTGGTCTAGTGGTAGGTAAGATGCAGGGAGCACTATTTGGTTACCAAGTAGTACAGAAAAGTGTACTTTGCAGAATAGCAGGTGTTTGGGGAGTGCTGCAGAGCCTCACATCCCATTATGCAGGTTGTGTGGCTTTGCTGTACCAGGTCTTGAAGAGTATGGGCTGCCACTGTATCGGGTGATGGGTTTCTCCGCGGGTTGTGTGTCCTGCAGAGCAGATGTGGTGCTTGGGAGTGCCTGAAGGTCTCCGTGTGGTGTGGCAAGGTGCGTGTGAGGTCTCATGTCAGTCTCTGAAGTTCGGGGTGGACAGCTGTGTGCAGGTGTTTCACAGCTTCGTGGGACAAGGTCTGTGCTGAGGCCCCAGTCGCTGCACCACCGAGCAGGCTGGGCACAATTTCTCTCTTAGGTGTATTTTGCGCGCCACCGGGCCCGCTCGAAGCGGGGGGGATGCTCGGTGCCTACCGAGGTCCAGCCCAGCGCAGTGCTGGCGGGAGGGCCGCTCGGCCAGCCGGGCACACAACTCTCCGTGCCCCGCAGAGCCCCGCGCTCCAGCCTCAGCATTTCACGCCGGTGACTGCCGGCGCGGACCGGGCTGGGTGCTGCGGCGCGGGTGCACCCTGGACACCCGCTCCGCACAGCGCGGCGAGCAAGGGACGTCCATCCTCCGGCCGCACGGCAAGGGCGCCGCTGCCCAGGGCGCTGACCCGCGGCCCCTTTAAGCCCGGCCCGGCGCTCCGTG
>VZRH01001195.1:1270550-1299292 GCA_013397555.1 Urocynchramus pylzowi
TGCGGCCGCGGGGACACGGACACGGTCCCCTGCCTGAGTGCCCCTGCCAGGTACTTTGTGTGAGCAGCTGATGCCGGCGGGCGGGGAGCGTGTCCCGCTCAGCTGCCCAGCCAGCATGGCTGTTACTGCTGTGCATGTTGACTGACAAACTTGAAACAGACAGCATAACAATAAGTCAGTTTCATTCAAGCCTGTGTTTTCTGGAATCAGCTGCTCAGTGAGGTGCTATCTGCATGGAAAGGTGATTTCCTTTACGTGGAAGGAGCTCTAAGTTTTTCTTTGGCTGTACCTAATTGAGCATAGAAATATTTTTTCTTTTTTTCTCCAAGAGGCAGGTGCTGAAGGCTAATGGGGTACTGCTCAGTACTGATTAAAGGCCTAGTGTTGCAAATACTTCTTTTTGAAAGAGATGCCAGTTACAAACCCTGAATTAAGGACTTGCAGTATTGTTTTCATCTTCCTAAAACGTCTGAGTAAAAAGTACAGCCAACATCTTAAGGGCTCTGTTTTGTGACATGTGATAGTTTCTTATGGGCCCAGTCAACTGTTTGATATCCTGAATGCAAAACTGGAAGTAAATTCTTGTTCTTGCAGATTTAGTTTGAGAAAAACTTGCTACTGATATGTTAAATACATCATGAACAGCTGAGATTGATCTAGTAGAGATTGCTATGGTCTCCATGTTGGTCCTTCTGAGTAAGTGTCATGCTTTAACCTGTTAAGACATAGAGCTTGGCAAAATATTTTGCATTAAAAGTAGTTTTTCCTAATGATGCTGTCTAATAACTACAAAATGTTTATAGAATTCTTGGTGCTGTTAGAGTCAATGATCAGTGAGATCTTTTGCACTGAAGTATGGTTGAGAGTACTAAAATATGCCTTCAAGAGATGGGCTTTATCAGAAACAGAATTGCTTTCAGCTGTGTTGAATTTAGAAATTTACAAATTGATTTCAGCTTTTGGTTTGTGCTTGTGATGACATTGAAATTAGTCTCATGATGATGGCTTAAAGGTGGCCTACAAAGCCTTTGTATAAGTATTTGAAATCCCTTTCCTTCTCTACACTTTATTTACTTTTTTTTATTCCTTTAGATAGAAGCAGAAGGGTGCCTGCCTTTCTAGGTGAAGCCTGCCTTTCTAGGTGAAGCCCTGACTGTTCTAGAAGCCTCAATAAGCAATTATAGGATAGAAATTCCAACAGTGTGAGAAAGCTTCAGATAAATGCCAGACACTTAAGGTGTACTGTAGTTCTCATAAATTTGTAACCAATTTGCTGTTAAAATAGTATCTAAAGAATTTTTTTTTTATGCCTAGTAATAATCTCCTATGTTCTCCTATGCCCTTCAGGTGTGAGGTCAAAATCATCAGCCTTCTTTACAGGACAGCCAGAGGCCAGAGTCCATGTTTCTGACCTTGTAGTCAGTGTTTCTGACCTTGTATTTCTTCCTTTGCAGCTAAGCTTTTTTTTTTTTTTTCTTGGCTTATTTCCTTATAGAAATGTTGAGTTCCTTATTCTGCATCGTAGGTGGACAAAACTGGTATGGGCCAGTTTGTTCAAAAATTGCTGATCACTTTGGGTAATGGAGCTTCAGAGCTAGAGTTAATACAAGGATTTGTAAAGAGGCAGAGTGGGGGAGCAGCCTAAGAACTTGAAAAGCAGAATAGGTTTTCCTTCAAGTCACTAAAAAAAGTTTTATGCCTTGTGCATCCTCCCTCCCTCCCCCCTGCTCACTGGAAATGTAAACAGTTCTGTTGTAGTGCTTTGATTAGCTGGCTTCCAGTCTACAAGGTTTGCAGTGCAACTGGCCAAAAAGATAAATTTCTTCTTATCTTGACATGCATCATTCAGCATTAGATTGCTTTCCTGGGGAAAATTTGGGGTTGGTAAAATATATCATACAGATGTCTCAAACAATTAGTTTTATTACCTTTTGGAGTATTTTTTGCCTGAAGTAACATGGTGGATTGGATTGTTTTGCCACTTTCCTTTTCTTTGCTCTTTCTAAAATTAACTTCCTTAAAAGAATGTAAAATCTTACTGGGAATGGAATTATCTCAAGATAATCAGCTAAAATGTGTTGTGAGGTGTGCACATAAACAGGTTTGTGCTAAAGATAACTGAATATTTGTTTTTCTTTTCAAAATATTTAGAATGTTTGGAATACTTTGTGGAAAAATGCTGCTCTTTCTGTTGGCATGTTAAGTGTTCTTTTTGTAAGTTTTTTTTTAAAAGGTAAAATGTTTTAAAAGAGCTAAGTGGAAAATTTTATTGTTAAAGTGCCTGAAGTATTTGGAGATGGAGGGAGAATTGATAGAAGGAATATCTTTCATAGTTGTAGAAGAGAAAATGAAAAAGGTAGCTAGTATACAAACTTCAGGAACTTTTTAATAGTTATGGTACTGTCAAATATCACAAAAATGTTTATGAGGCTCTGCATTTTGGGAGTTGTCCTGGAAGTCTAGTTTTGCTCTTACACTACAGTCACTTGTCTGGCAAAGGGAAAGATACAAGATTAGAGTATTAATTCATGTATATTGTAAAATATTTGAATGTACATATACACATAAAAGTTTTTGAATTAGTTTAAACTACTTTTCACTTATTTATACTTGTAATGAGAGGAAAGTTGATGCAGTAAATTATTAAGTCTCTGGTTTCTGTGAGACTTTCGGTAGACAGCTGAGAACTCGGTGGGCAGTTGCTTATTATAGCCTCCTGTGTTTCCTTAGCAAATTTGATTTGATTTCTTGATGGGATGGTGTTGGCAAGGTTTGGTCATGAAGGCTCAGTTATCTCAGTTAATGAAGTTGCTTTGTTAACTGAACCAAAACACTGGACCAATTTCAGTTGAGAAATCAGACAGTAATTATTTCTTGATGCTACTGAATTTAGTGGCTTTTAGAGGTACTGTAGTAGTTCCTCAATGGGCAGATCCTGTCTGATTCACTGGAGGATACAATAACTCCTGGAATTAAGAACTTTGTATTACAGTATCAACTAAGAGATTTCCATGGTCTAGGATTTTGTGATGTGAATAGTCATAGATGTTTAAGAAATTGTTTCTTGATCAGCTGCTTTATGAGAATTGTAAATAATTTTTCAGGGAAGTCACTGTCATCTCAGAAAAGTGACTTGAGCAAAAGAAAGTTTGTTGGAACTCTTGTGACCCAGTATCTGCTCTTGTTGCTGTTTAGTAATGTACATTAAAGCTTCCTGCTGACAGGTAGATACAGTAGGATTAATGATTCCTTATCATCAGCCCAGCCCCTAACTTGATATTTTGGTGCCTTGGGGAGCAGTTGTGTGTCATCTGTTGTATTTAGGATTCTTTGCTTGAGTGAGAACAGATGTACTGTAAAAGAGTTGAGTTGCTGTGCCCGATTCTGTGTTTGCTTCTCTGTAGCTGTAAGACATAGCCTTGCATGCAGGTCCTTGATGATTGTTTTCCAGTCAATTGTCAGAGACTTTTTTTCCCTCCCCCCAAGTATATGAATGAGAGGAAAAAGAGGAGTTTTGGGTCAGCATGGGAGGGTTTCATGGACTCTTGAGGTTGCTTGATCCTGTTGAAAGCAATTCCTTCAAATGCACATGGGGCTAAATGCACTCAAGGTAGATGCTCTGTTGAGCTCACATCTCTCCCTTTGGAAATGCTGTTCTCCCACATTTGAGGCAACAGTTGGATTACCAGCTTTGCAGTGGAGCCCTTGGCTCAGCTGGAGATCCTTGCTTGCTGTCTCAGAGGCCTTGAATGTTGTTGGTACAGAAAGTGATGTCTGCCCAGGGAAATGAGGCTAGCAAAGTGAAATCCACTGTGGCATTTCTTTAAGCTGCAATGAAACTTTTCTGAGGAAAATGTGTAAAACATCTTGCTGCTCCAGATGTTCTTTATCTCTCTGGAGGAGCCAGAGACAGAGAAGTGGTGGTTATCATCTGTGTGTTCGTTTACTAGTGTTTGCATATACAGCACTTACCTGCATGGCTTGATTGAAGTGACTGCTTTGGCTGTCTGCAGTCTTGTTCGTGGAAGCCAGCTGAATGAGTGGAACATGGAAGTCATGTAGCAAAATTAATAACCACTGCAATTTGTGGTTTAAAATTTGTCACTTCAGGCACAGTTAAATTCTTGAGTGGCTCACTCTCAACAGCCTTTGTGGGCCTCCTTTGGGAATGGGGCTAGAGACAGTCAAATATTAGTTGCCTTGTCTTCCTGGAACTTGATCTCCACTCGTAACAGGAGTGTGTCTTTCCATTCATGAGAACATACAGAGGGCATCCAGTTAATTCTGGAATGGGGATGAGAATTTTGATTTGCAGTCAGACTGAGCAGGAAGCTGTAAGATAGTAGGTTAATTCAAGAATGGTGTGGTTTTGATTAGAATGAGGAAAAAAATAGGTGATTTGGGTTGTATTGATGATCTTTCCCAAATTAGATACATTTAGAGAGCTAATGCTGCAGGTTGATTGTTTATATAATTTTGTGATTTCTACTAATAAAATACTTTCTCAGTTTCTTTCTGTTCCTGCTTGCTGACCACATGACAATTAGTGTTCTGGAATTAGGTATTGCTGTTGTAAATCAGCCAGCAAACAGAAGGAGAACTAAATGTTCTTGTTGCTTCTCTAAATATATTTGGGATAGGGAGAATGACAATTTTTTTTTTTTTTTAATCTAATGCTTACAAAAGATGTTTGCAAAACCAGAAGACTTTTTCAGAAGGTATATGTGAAAAGTTTTTGAAGGAAGGCCTTTTTTGTGACAATTTTTTCTCTTTTGGGCAAATTGTAAGCATTTAGTCCTTTGTAAAGGCAGAGTAATAGAGTTGTATTTGTGTGGCACTTGTGTACTTCTGTCTTGGACTTGGTCTCTAGATTTGGTATTTTTCCCTATCCTGATTTGTCTTAGTTTAATTTTATTTTTTTTCTCTAATAGGGATGGGGTGAATCCATAGTCTTTGTTTTACCAAAACAATTCTAAGCTCTGTCTTCAAGTACTTTTTTTTTTTTTTGCTATAAATGATTTTAACTCTTAATTCCCATATTTTTCTTAGTAAGCTTAATCAGCTACAGTATGTTAATGAGCTTATACATTGTTTTGGCAACTGATATATTTCAATGAACAGCTTGATTATAATTTCTGCATTCAGCCTTTGGAGTTGTCACTGTGATACTGTACTAAAAAATGAGAATATAACTTGATACGCTGCTTTCTCATTACTATTGTATGAGTTTGAGTAACTGACTGATATATAGGAATACAAGATATATGAGTAGGGGAAGTAGAGAAAATGGAAGGAGACAAATGAATTCTGATACTCCTTATTGACTTAGGAATGCTAGTGGTGATATTTCATTGAGATTGGGAACATCTTTCAAGTGGCTGAACTTTGGGTCCCTTAAAGAATTTTCTGGATCACTTTTACAGGGACCCAAAAAAATTGAGAATTAAGAAGTGCCTGCTTTTTAATCACTTCTGTGTAAAACGTCTGCTGCTGTGCTGTATCATAGCCACTAGTGTTGAGGTAATGACATTTTTGGTAGATTTTCAGGCTCCTTTTCTCACAGGTGTTTATAATGTCTACAGAATAACTGCCATTGAATATAGATTTGTCATAGAAAATGTGTTCTAGTCCATTATGTACTTAGGTAACACAGGAAAAAAAAAGTTTGATCTCCTTTTTCCTTATAAGAAGTTGACTATTGCCAGTAATGGGCTTTTGGCTGAATACTGAGTTAACTGATGTTAATGTGTTTTAGGGGAGCTCAGTTGAAGGGTAGAGCTGGAAAAAAACTGATGGAAATTCAATTGGCAAAATGAGAGTAACCTGTCCTGGAAATACTGCAGGTCAGACTTAAGTGTATGTGATAATACTGAGTGTCTGGTTTTTTTTTCCTCCCAGATCATATTTATCAAATTCTGAACACTATTCAGTTATTATTAATTGAGATACAGCAAAGATTTGTGTAGTAACTGAATGTTAAACAGTCATAGGAGGAAACCACTAAAGAGCAGTACGAAGTTCTAAGTAGTGACTGCTTGCTGTTGCTCTTTGCCAAGTTGAAGATGAACTCTGAGTAGACTTGTAGGAATTTGTGAAGAAGGAATTCAAACCTCAAGTGGTATTTCTGGCATGGAATGGAACCAGGAGGTGCTTTTTCTTGCTGCATAAAATGCAATTTTAATGGTCTTATTTGCTTAAGTAGCTGAAAATGGAGGGTTGTGATCTACTGATATTTTCTGAAAAACATAATGTTTTTAGTTTAACAGATACAGTCATTTGGGCATAATGTTTTATGTTGTGTGACTTTACTTTCCTCCTTACTCATTCAGTATGATAGGTCAGTTGAATTGCAACATACTGTGCTGTCTGGCATCCTGCTACCGAAGCAGCAGATTTCCTCCCCCGTTGAGCAAAACATTCTTTAAGCTTTCCTAATGATTCGAATGTCAGAACTGCAGCTTTCCTAGGCATGAAGACCTATTGCTTCATTATTATAAACTCCCTCTAACCCCCTATAAACATGCCTGTGTTTCATCCTTAATGAATATGATAACACTAAAGGTCTTGAGCAATTAGTATCATTGAAAACAGATTCTGCTTTGTATTTTTATATTCCATTCTTGAATCTTATGCGTAAGGATATATCCGTTTTATTTCAGGGAAGTGACTGAACAGAAACGACAGGCTCATGTGAATGGCTTATTGATAGAAATTGTCTTGTAAATTCCACTGAAGTAGACAGTGCCCTGAATACATTGTTAAACTGAGAAAACTGCTTCATATGAGAAATTTAGAAAATCACCATGTTACAAGAACTTTTGGGAAAAAAGCCTCTGCAGTTTTTGTGTAATATTGTCATTAATAAAAGCATTTTTTGTTACTCTCAGGTTATGTGTTGCTGTGGTAGTTCTGTAAGCCTTCTCATCAGTACTTTATTACTTCCATAGGATTACTTCAATAACTTGTTTGTAAAGGAAACTTAGTGTTATAACAAATTACTGTTTGCACTTGATAGGGCTTTTTTGGACTGTTTTCCTCACTTTAAAGAGGAAGTATGTAAGACTTGATTTTGTAAATGTTTGGAGTTTTTTTCCTCTTTATGCCTAATCTTTGTGCTAGAGACATCTCCATTAAGGGAACTGCTGTAATGTTTTAATGTAATCAGAATGTCTCTTCTTTCCAGTGTAAACCTGTAATTGTTATGTCACTACTGAATACATCCATTCAGAACTGATGACTTGGCTTTCTTGTGGTAGGTGCCACAAGCACTGCTCAGGTGCTTGACGTGCCCTTGGGAATGCTCCCGCGGTGGGAGGTTCAGACAAGTTGCTTGTTGGTTTCACGAGAAGGCAAGGTTTGTTGCCACAGAGAGACTTCTTAGCTCAGTGTTTTTCTTTAGTGGCTGTTGTGTGTATGAAAAGAAAACTACAGAATGCTTGAATGAACATGCTTCTTATGGCCTATAATAAGGATAGTGTTGGAATGAAGGGTGGATAGGGAGGAAGATGGATGATTGTACTCTCCAGAGACTGATAGTTGGAATCACAAAATGCAGTCTGACGGGTAGAAGCTAACAGCTGGCACTGGACTCACTCTTTTTCCTGGCTAGGGATTTGACCTCAAAGATGGATAACCAGCCATTGAGCCAAATGATTTTGCAGTACAGCTTGTCTGGTAGAATAGAATGTTGTTCAGATTACCAATAAAATACTGTCTATTGGTAAATCATAATATGGAGTAGTTCCTCAATCAGTAGAAGAAAATGGAATGCTTAAAGGAGAATTACATGCAATCCCAAGAACAGAGACCTGCATTCCTTGAAGATTGTGTGATTTTCTTTTTTTTTACTTTGACTAATCAGTTTCTCTACTCGTATCTCTTTTCTAAAACCTTAAAAGAGCTTCACATGTTTGTAGAAGATACTATCTCATTCTCATCAATCCATCAACACCTGAGTTGGTCTTTATTGGCAAACCTAAACATCTAAATTATAGATTCTCTGAGAGGAGACAAAAAATCCTTTATATAATCATCTCCTGTTTCTTTTAAGTGACAATGTACAGTTCAAGTAAGAGTAGTTCCAGCTCAAAAAAAAGTTATAATTCAGCAGGTCTCTGTTTGGACCTTGGAAGGAGAGATGAGTCATAAATCCTGGTTGGTTAATCCTGTGTATATGGTGTATTTGTTATATATGTATTCTGTGTTTATGGTGCATATTTATTCTATATCCAAAGCATGGAGCATCCATTTGTAGACCATTTTACAATTACAAGGGTTATTTCTTATCATTTGGGCATGGCTTTATGCCTCCTCAGTACCTGTGAGAGGTACTGGTAAAATAGTTAGTGTTTTGACATTTCCCTGAAAGCTGCCGTGACAAGGTCCTGTCCGTCCAGTAAGTACATGAGTGATCTGCCTGATCTTCAGGTGATGATCTGCTGCAGGAGGGGCTGGTGTAATTCATTGTGGTGCAGTTTGCCTAAAATGATGATGATAATTTTTTTTTTTTAAATCCTCTATGAGACTCATTTGGTGGGTAATATTTTGAGTGTTAGAAAGATTTGCACTAATGTTCTCTGCTTGGCAGTTCTTATTTCTGACCACAAGGCAGAAGTGTAACCAGACTACAAATTTAAAGTTCTAAAGACTTTACTCTTATTGGTAGTGTAGGCTGCAGGCTGTTTGGGATACAGACCCTTTGTAAGTGATGAGTTTCATGAGCAAAGATAGAATGTGACCTAGGACTCTGCTTAACTAACTTCTTCCTGCAGAGCTTGTCAGAATTCCATGTACCATCTCACCCTGCTACTCCTGCCTGCCAGTCAGTTGCAGAACATCTTTCCTATGCATTCCTGGTTGAGCTTTTAAAATTCTCTCTTCCAGCTGCAATTTTTTCTATAAAAAATCCTTATTTCAGTAAGGATTTTGATGGAGGAGTTTCATCTCAGTTTTTTTTGATCAGTCCTAGATATTAAACACCACAAGGGCAGGACAGAAATACAATGGTACATAAGTAGGGTAAGCAATAAAGAAAGCTACTTGTGACAGTGTGTCTAGCTCTTCTAGAAATAGAAGTAATTCAGGGGTTCTGCAAATCTGACTGAGGCAATGTTGCTGTTTTGCAGCAGTTTAAGTCTAGAATGGCTCATTGTACCCTTCCTCTTTCACAGGCAGTAAGGGCCTTGCAGCTGTGCAGTGAAAACTGTGCCTCACTCACGGGCAAAACCAAGTGACTTCCTTTAGCTTGTGTCATACTTCATCATCAGTAAATTGGATGATGGTGCTGAAACTCACCTGTACATTTTTTTAAACTGAAACAAGCTTCTACTTTTGAAATAAATAGTCCCAAAGTCTTCTATTCCCTGCTTAAGTGATTTCTCTAGAGAAGTTTGATTTTCATTATCTTGGTTTTTATTTGAACTGTGGGTTAGTCTACATGAAAGCCTGTATGGAAACCAGAAGTCATAAAGGATTTTTTTTTTTCTGAGTGAAGACTCCAGAGGGCTTGCTTTTAGAAAAAAAAGTGCAATATTTTTTTAAGCTTGCAGGAAAAACAAATGAGGCAAATATCATAGACATCAATCAAATGTTTATATATTGTGAGCTCTGTGAAATGCTGTTTGCCTCCAAATCATGTTGCTTCTGCTCAGACTGAGTTAAAAAGTTATTTGCTGTAACAATGATTTTTGTTAAGGTATAATGATTTTTTTAAAAAATAAAATAATTGGCTGCAGTAGGGTGTTGTTAGCAATTTATTGGTTTATTTTTACAAGGTAGTTTATTTACTACTGAGTAGGAGTTGAGTTATGGAAATATCTGGTCTGTTCTAGTGTGTAAAAAATGTATCTTTGCTTTGACTCTGGTTTTAATTGCATTTTCTTTATGTTACTCACTCTACTGAGATTTGTATAGAAATTCAGTATTTTTCTCCAGGTTGCCCCCCCAGCCCTCCCCATTCTATAGCTTGGGTTGCAACAGTGTACTAATATATAAAATTTGTTTAATTTGCATATTTTTCAAAAGTCTGTTTCTCACAGTTGCCTTATTTAGCAGATAAGTATTTTTTACTCAAGTTGGAAATTTGTCATCTTCTGTTACTGGTGCCTCTCAACCTGTTCTTTGTCTGCTCAAAGAATAGAACATTGGAGAGGCAATTGCTCTCTTCAGTTGAATTTTCCCATGTCTTTTGTAGGGTGGAAGGACTTGCTGAAATTTTTGAAGGACTGATGAGAGTTAACATGCTCAGCTCCTACAGAATTAGGTTCATTTGAAAAACCAAGCTGCTGCCAATTCACAGTTAATTTTCCCCTGCTGGCTGTAATAAATGTATCCAGAACAAATGTTTCAGGAGTTCCTGGCATTATGAGTTACAAAAAGAAAACTCCCTGAAGACCTGGAAACCTGAAATAGTTGTTTTGGGTGACAGAAAGGAGAAGGTTCATTGACATTTCAATATTGTGCATAAAGACCAGCATTTGCATAGTAGTAGTCTTGGTGCAGGTGTTGTTTAGATTGTAATAAAAAAGGAAGATGCTTTTTTTTTTTGAGGGAAAAAAAAAGTACATGTGTGTGAAAAAAATAATTTAACATCAACGTTTGTCAATGATAAATTATGACTCTTCTGTGTGAGGTGAGAAAATTTGCACGTAAAAATCCAAGGAAGTCTTCTGTATTAATGTTTCAGGAGCAGTTATTTGGATAGCTCTCATTCAGCTGTTGACTGATGGAAGGTACTAACTTGACCTGAAAAACCCACATGGAAACCAGTTCACTGACTTTGTGAAGAGCAAAATTAAGAATTAATTTTTGCTCTAAAAACTCATCATATCTCATAAATGCTTAGAAGAACACTCAGGACCTGTGCATTTTAAATATATTACTTCTGAGAGTGTTTTCTTCCTTGTGATTACTGTTGTGTTGAATCCACTTACTTTTTCAAATTGTCAACAGAACAGAATTGCTCTAAATGCTTCTCCTTTTCACATACTTCCACTTGGAGTAAAATGGACCAGAGTATGCCAGTGTTGGCCCCTTAATCCCTGAGTCTGCAAAAGGTTGGTTTAGGAAGTTTTCCATTGAAACTGAATTTTGTGTGTTGTGGGGAAGTAATTGCTGCAAGTGAGAATGTGAAAAGAGTAGATTGTTTGTGTTTGTACATTCAGGGTGCTTTTTTCTTATTAGGCCCTTCATGTATTATTAAAAATGTAATGCTAAAGCTGGACAACATCTTCCTCTGGTCACCCTGGGTGTCTAGTAGCTGTGCTTGCAGTGTGATTTTTTTTTTTTTTTTTGTTTATTTTGGTGCAGCAATATTCATTACTATTTAACTCTTAATAGTGTCTGAATACATACTTTGGTTGTTTTTATTTATGTATCAGGAATTTTGCAGTTATATATATCATATTCTTTCTTGTCTAGTGTAACAAAATATATTAATTGATATAGTCATTTTATTAAATAAACCATATTCAAAGACACTAGATAAACACTAGGTAGAATTTTTGGTGATTTCCTCTGTTCTAAAATATAAAGTACATCTGGCAGTATGCACACATTGTTTGTCCTGGTGTGACACAACTGTCTTTGAATGCAGTGAAAGTGGAGGGGTCTGGCTTATTGTTCATAATGCAGTTTGTTAATGGCTGGAGATAGGAAATGAGCATCTCACTAAATGGAAGTCTTGGTCAACCTCTGACTCTTGCCTTAAGGCGTTGAGAATAGACAATATGAAAAAAAAAACCATCTTCTTTCCAGATGGCTGAATGCTTGATGTGTCTTTATGTTTAGCTGTCATTCAAATGTGAATGCTGTGGTGATTATAAGTGTCTTCCATTTTTCTGGTTTGAAATGATCCCTTTTATGCATTGTGTGTTTAGAGATTAACTATTTGGCTTATCAATATGGATTCTAGAGTAAAAAAAAAACCAACCCAGCTTGATTGTGTAGCAAAATCCAGGATGCTGGTGTTCATAAGCAGACTTTATAGTGAGGGTCTTAGTTCCACGTGCTGTGGTGCAGACCAGAGTAGTTTTGAAATAGATTGTAGTGGACTATTAACATTCTGCAAAATGTTGTTGCTTCAGTTTTGAAACATCTTGTGTGCAATAAATTGCATGCTAGTGGTTATTGTTACTGAAAAAAACCAGTATTCTGCAATCTGGGAAGAAAAAGTTTGATGAAAAAGGCTTTGTGGGATGGAGTTTCTTTTAACTGGGAGGAAAAAAACTAGATTTAACTTTTGAATGATGAGTTTGAATCATGTATTTTCATGATGCTTGAGTTCACATTGAAAGATACAAGCTACAGTTTAATGATCAAACTGTTAAATACTGTTGTAAGTTGAAGTACACTTAATGGATTTTCAGGCTGTTTTTCTTGGGAGTTTTCTGTGTGTTTTTGTTTTTGCGCCTGAAGTCATAGTTAGTGTAAGAGAGACCTTTTTTAATAATACAGCCAAAACTGTTGCAGGTTCTGTAGGAGTCCAAATCACTTACTTTGTGAGCATTAGACCAGTAAATTCTGATGTTATAATTTTTTTAAATTAACTGACATTGGCAATGTCCTTAGTTGGTAACCATTTAAAGAAGAAAATGAACTGCTTCATCACATGTGCTGGTTTCCTTTTCAGGCACTGCATATGGTGATAAAACTTAGTGGAAGTAGATCAAATTACTTTGCTGAGAAGCCTTCAGCATCCCCTGGCTGAACTTGTCAGCAAGAGGCTCTCTACCTGTTTTTGTGTGTGGGAGTTGGGAACCAGATCCAATCATCCCTTGCTGAGAAGGGAGCAGTTACTCTGCAAGTCCTATTGACAGTGCATTGTGCTAAAACGTTCCTATAACATGCTTAGGGTTGAGCATTCTTGTGAGTAATGGCTATCTTATGTCCACTTAGCTCTAGGCATTTTCAGTAGATCTTTGTTTAATTTTACTTCTTGTTTGTGGTGGTGCTTGAGCATGGCATAATATGTGGAGCTAATGTATGTAGGTATGATTCTGGAGCCCAAAGAGAGTGAATAAGGTAGCTGACTGAAAAGTAAATTGGACTCATTTATATCAGTGATGGATGGCACCAAGCTGCAAATGAAAATGAAGGTTGTAATGGCATCTCCAGACTGATGCAAAATAAATGCAAATACAGCATTTAAGCAAGTTTGCTTACCAGTTGTTTTCATTTTTACTTTATTGTGGGGTTGCACTGGCTGGATTAAAATTGTGTAAGGAGGGAATTTTTCCATGTGGCCCCCTTGCAACCTGTGGGTTGGAGAAAGTTGCTACCAAACAGTAACTGGAACATGTGCCTCAGGTGTCATTTTTCACATTTGGGCTAAATGTTGTACTTGACTTATTTAGACCTACCTGTCTGTTAGTTGTTTTGCAGTGACTTTGGTGCTGCTTTCTTTCTTCCTCTGAAAACTGTGAAGATGTTTCTTCCCAACTCTTTTGTGATTCTGTTTTTCTGAAGACACTTGGAATAGCAGAAGAAAGCAGCCCTTTGGGATAAAGGCAGGGCAGGGCAAACCCTTATGCACATTAGTAGTATTAAATTTCAAAGAAAAAGTGGATAATCTTACACTCTTCACTGTTTTTTATCTGGCCAAAATCCCCTTCATGCATTGAGGTTAGGCATATGGCATCAAGTTTTGATGATGTAACTATTCTGGCATGTTCTGTATTTCAGTCAGGTGAAGGTGGAAGTTGTTCTCAGGAGCCTTGTTTGGGTTTCATCCAGTTCCATCACTTGGCTTTGGCAATATGTTTAAAGGTAGAGGTTGTTTCAGCTGTTCACCAGGTATATTTGCTGTATCTTGGAAGTCAAATACTAAAACTTACCCATGTTCTATTGTGATGATATAAGTTTTATTAATGTAGCACAAAATATGGCAGATTATATAAGAATCCCCACAGTGTAATGTTAAGCTGCTAAATATTTGTGTTATTTCTTAACCTTCCAGATTATTTTCTTTCAAACAGTAGTCAGAACCTCTGAAGCTGGCCAGGCTTTATGGAATTAGGCAGTGCTTGACTGTTAGTTGTGCCTTCAGAATATTATTGACCCAATTGTGTTTTCTCCTGAGAAGTAAAGGGAGGAGAGAATCTGGTTAATTTAGTGTTTCACGTGAGAACGAAATAGGTTACAGCATCATCTAGTACAGACCTGCAGACCTTGCTCCATCACCTGTATGGTTAAATCCCTTTGTTTCCCTCTCTGCATGGCCAATTTTGAGTCTATTACTTTCCACCACCACCCTTCTAAATTGTTTTTCTTTTTCTTTCCTTTTTGTTTTCATTTGTAATGAACTTACTTCTGCCTCACAGGGAGTCTTCTTACATCTTCTAATGCTTTGGTAATTTAAAACTACCCTGGCTGTCTCAGCATCTTTATAGCATTGGGCCTATGATTGTCCCTTATGGCTTGGTTTTGGAACACAGTCACTGAATGCACTGTGAAAGGTCATGTATTTTCTCTGAGTTAGAAAAGAGATCCCAGGTCCACAGTTAAGTCCACTCTTAAGGAGAGCAATGACCTTTGTCTGCTAGGAAGTGTTCACAGACCATGGGGAGAGTTGATTAAGGTTGATATGGGCAGTGGCACCAGTGGGAATTGGTGGCATTTGTGAAATGCCCAGCTTTGGACATGTGAGAAGGGAGTGGTGGTCTGACTGGTCCTACTGACACTACAAATCTGGCAGTCTTTGGCAAAATTCCTCCCCAGTCTCTGGTTGGAGATTGACTCATGCAGGAAATAGGGTGGTACTGCAGCAGAAAAGTCTTCCTGTTCTCTGTGGAATTCCAAAAAACACCCAATGGCTTTCTATGAAGAATTAAGGATATGCTCCTATAGTTTACTACGATTCTTTTCTCACTTGAGCTTTTTCTAAAGCTCAGTTTGTTAAAGTTTGACAGGATTCCAGCATGCTTGGTCTGCATTGTCTTACAGGCATTTGTATTTCATTTTGTTTAGAGTCTGGTGTTATTCAATCACATCTTTGAAGCTCTCAGCTGCTTCTGATAAGCAGTCCTGTGTCAGCTGCAAACGCATTAATCACTTTTCAAAGAAAGGCCCAACAGTTGTAAGTAAAACAATCTTAGATGGTTTCTAGATGCAGGGCTGAAGTGCTGGCTGCCCTTGGAGATGTGAATCATTTATCATTTCTTGTTGAAGATCTGGTATCCTTTGGTGCTGAGTTTGTTACAAACTTGAATTGTGTTAATTTGCATCCAGTCTCGTTTTTATCTGTAGCTATACTGAATGATTTGAACTTAAGGCATTATCAGTTTTTGTTGGCAAAAGAACAGCATTGTTCACTCACTTAACCTGGACTTTACTTTTGAAATACACTACTCTTATACACACGCCTTGCTTACTTTGTTTTTTGCCCTCTCATTTCTATGTGAAAAATGACAGTTTGAGGGAGTAGCTTTATAGTTCTGTCTGCCCATTTAATGTTGAATTTTAAGAAATCATGGCTGTGGTCTTTAGCCCCCCTAGTGTTACCTTTAGGTAATCAAAGAAAAAGCCAGACTCAGTGCTAATTAATTACTCACCAGGTGCCTGGAGCTGAGAAGCAGTTTGCTTGTTAGCATAACAATACTACTCTGAATATTGTAGATAATATTTGACATGGAGGACATGGGATATGAAAGGTAAGCCTTTAAATCTTGTAGATTTATTTAGAGATGTTTTGTTCTGGAACTTCTGTGTTAATTTCCACAAGTTGAGTCTTTTGTGTTTCTGCATTGTTGAAGCAGTCTAATCTAATGGACTTGAAAAGCTAAAGGATATTCTGTAGTTTATAAATGAAGATAAGTTTGCACTTATATTCTTACATTTGTGTAGTTATCTTGGATGCAGTGCCTGGCATACAGTGTGCTCCATTTTTAACTGAGGCTTTGAGGGGGAGGTTTTGGCTGGTTGTTAAAAATGCATTGTGTAGACCTTTGTCTCAATGTGTATCTCCAGCTTTCTTTGTAAAACCAAAACAGGCATACATGGTCTTCTTAAATGTTGGAGTGTAAAGGTGGGCTATGTGATCCTCTCCTGATGTGTTCTCTGCATCATGCTTTATTCAGGTAATATTCAGAGAGCGGTTTTCATTCTGATTCAGTATAAAATCAGAATGCTCTTATTTTTGAAGGGTTCTAATGCTTCAAGTCAAGTACAAGTTGGAGTGTTAGTTGAAATAATCTTGGTCTTTTTGAATTTATATATCTGTGCTCTGACAAACAGAATTCCATGGTAGGGAGATTAGCAGCAGCTTTTTCTGTTTTCCCCCTCAGATTGAATATGGGAGATAGGTATTTTTCCCCCTGCATATTCAACTGTCAGGGTAAATCAACTCTCTTCTTTCTATTTTCTGATTATAATGAAGTACCTTCCCTGCCTTGTTGAAAATGAAGACTTTATTATTAGTACATAGTCCTAGTAATTTCTCAAAACATAATAATTTAAAGATGGCTAAAGGACAAGAAATCTTCTAGTCCCTCTTTGCCAACACTGTCTCTGAAAGCCAGAAGAAACTCACTGTCCTTCCTTCTGCTGTGATGTGCAGTATACAAGTATCAAGTGACTCAAGTGGAAGAGTCCTTTTCACTGTGCTCCCCTTGTTTTATAGCCTATGTGAAGAACTTCCACTGTGTTTATGTTCTGTGGTTTTGTCTACTAGGTCTCAGGCCAGGATCTTTATGTTCAAGTGTGATCTGGGACATTTTTAGCAGATGCAACTGTGTATATAACCTGTGTGCCGGGTTCCTTGTAGCTCACATCTTCACCTTGATAACTCTCTTATGTCTAAGCCCATCTTGCTGTAACCAGGTGGCTTTTATAACCAGTACCTGTTTGAGTTTGTCTTCCCAAGGAAAACAGAATGTGTTAACTGTACATGAAAATGAATCAGAAGGAAAAAGTGCAAGAAGGATGAGTTTCATACCGCCAAAATGGAGTTTGGTTGTGTGAAGAGAACAGGTGAAGACAGAAGTGATCATCAGTCCTTGCTGTTGTGTTTTGACTACTAGTCATGGTAATACTTGGTCCTGTTAATTTCTCAGAGCATAATAATTTAAAGATGGCTAAAGATCAAGAAATATTCTGGGTCCCTCTGGAGACTAAGGATTGACTAATGGTATTTTGGACCATTTAGCATGTCAAAGATAAAGGTGGTGGTGAGCTGTAGTTGTGCTGTGTTAGGCCTCATTCCAAAGGCTAAAAGGAAGCTCTTCTTTTTGGTTATTCACTGTGCCTGGGAAGAGCAAGAGAAGATTTTTCTGCTTTTTTCGGGGTTGGTAACAGATTGTTTTTGTCACAAATCTGTGGTAGTCCACAGGCTTCATGCATGAATTGTTTGGTTGTCTGTTTTGTGCTCTTGCCATCCTTAAGGGCCAGCAAGGTAGTGTGACCAGACTGTGCAAAAATTGCAAGTGCACTGAGATAAACCAAATGTTTCTGACAAAGATGAATGTTTCTCTGCTGACCCAATCTGATTAGTTCCCCTTTTGACATCAGGTTTTTAGTGCCTCCAAAGACAGAAACTTTTGAAATTGAGCATTTAAAGTGATCTTATGTAAATTACTGCTTTTTCAGAACTCCTTTTCTTCTTTCTACCATTTGGGTATATCACATCTAATCATGATTTGAAAAAAGAAGTGCTTGAGGGAAGAATATGTTTTCCACAACTAGTATTAATAGATAAAATGAATGAATCTAAACAAAAATTTAGTATGTGTGAAAATACATAGAATAAGATTTAATTTTTTAAATAGCTTGTTTACAATCTTCCTTGTTTACTGGAAATAGTTTCCTCTACTATAGTTTGAAAAGAGATCCTTCTAAACAGTAGGAGAAATTGTGTTATTTTGAAGAAAATAATCTTTAATTCACCTCATACTTGAGTATTTAATTTATTCCTTTTAGGAGGAGTAAAATTTCTGTATTATCTTACTGTGTGAAGAAAACTTCCTAACCTATCTAAAAAAATGTGTGCTTTGGTCAGAAGCAAAGCATCATGGGTATAACAGCTTAGACTGGCATTACTTCTTGTCATCATGTTTTGGCATGCGGTTTGAAAGCTTGTTAGACCTGCTAAATTTATTGTGAAAAGCAAAGAGCTTTGTCTTCTATGTACTCACAAGTTTGATTGCTTGCAATGAACTTCTTTCTGTTCCCCATCGCCACGCCAGTTAAGATAGAATTCCTTTCTGAAGATCCTTTCTTGTGTGGCTTTATTTTTATAGTTCTTTATTTCATCTGGAAGACAGATTAGGAAGCATCCCTTACAGTCACCTTTCTAAGACTATTGCTGCTGTATGGCCTTCTGTGTTTTCTATAGCTTTATTTCTGGATGCTTAAAAGCAGTTTCTCTTGGAGCAGACTGCCTTGTCCTTTGCCCTTGCCTCAGCTTTAATTTCTGTCCTTGAGCTCACTCAGTATAGATCTTTCTTTAATATTAATAACTTGAGAGAATGTGTGCCACTCCAGCTGGTAAAAGGCTATAAAGAAGTTTTATCTTCTCTCTAGCATCTTGCAGCATTTTCACTTCTAATGCAAGCAAAGTCAGAGTTTTGGTGAAGGAGAACAATAGCACTATGAAATACACAAGGAATTTTTTTTTACTATCTCACTGTGTTGTAGCATGTTTCTCTTCCTTGTATTATCTTAAATATTTCTGCTGCTTTTGAATTTCTAACTGGAAAGGGTTAAAAATGTCTTGGTTAATGTTATGCTATAAAGACAATGTAATTAATTAGAGGTAAGAATTTATTTTTTCAACAGCGAGACCTAGAAATATGAGCTTGTAACATCCTCTGTTATGTGTAATGTAAACTAAACTCTGGAAGCTTCCTGAGCAGTGAAACCTAAATATTGCTTTATCTCTATTTTTTCAAGTTTATGAAAAGAAGACCCAATTTGTACTCAGTTACAAGTGTGTGTGTGTGTAAATATATATGTGTGTGTATGAAGTATACTCATGTACTTCATATAGGGAAGCTTATTCAGATCAGGTCTGTGCTAGGAATTGCTGCATTCAGTAATGTCTGGAACAGACTTAATCTCTTGTGCAGATAGCTCTTCATCTTTGATTTTTACAGAAGCTTCTTGTGACTCCTTTTATTCCATAAAAATGTTATGTCTATAACCTACAATATTGTATGCAATGATACAATTCTACATTTGTACATATGAGGAGAGTGGAAGTGGTGGTTGTTTGCCTGCTGTAAGGATGGGATGCGATGCATGTTGGGGCGTTCGGTTTTTTCCTTGGGGTTTCTCTTAGGCTGTACATGAATGCATGCATGTTGTTGCTGAGCTCTAACTGTTCAGCTCCAGATTGTGATAGTCTGTAGTGTACAATGTTTGCTTTATGATCAGCTCTTGATTTTGGAAACTCAGTATTCATATTGCTGTTAAAACAGAACCCCACCTCTACTACAGCTGAAGATGACACCCCTGTTGATGGCGGTTGAGATGAAATTTGAATAAAGTACCACTTCAGGCTTGTTTGGAGGTGGTTTTGGTAAGCAAACCCAAAATGCTTAAGGCTGTTCTAATTCAGTAATAAACTTTGAGAAAAGGTTTAGAGATGAAGTTTGAGGCTGTGACCAATCTCAGCCATATGTTCCTCTCCAAGTTGTTTTTTGTGCTCTGCTCCTCAAGCTGTGGTGTGAGAGTAACTAATACTTAGTGCTGTTTGGCTGTGTGTAGTGATACTTTGTGTAGCCTTAAAATGCTTACAGAAATCATTAAATACTACTTAATATATTGAGGTAATGCATCACATTGCAATTTATAATCTAAAAATGACTAAGTGGTAGAATACCTCTTTTACTGACCTTAACCTAAAATATCCCTCAAGCAGAAAATGTTTTATGGGATTTTTTAGTTTTACTTTTACACTGTCTAAGTGACAGAAAACAACAATATGGCCAGAGGTCACTCCTTCCCTCAAGTTTGACCTAGCATTTATTCTGTTACTGTGTATGTGGAACAGGCACATATATGATTTCCATTTTTATATTGTATTTCATTGGAGTCTGTTTGCTCTAGTGAAGCATTGATGTGGAGGTACAGAAATATCAGCATGAGGAGTAATTTTAAGTCAGTCCTATTTCTGATTTTTTTTTATTTTTTTTTTTTAGTGCATCCCATTGTTACTATATTAAATTAAAAATTCCAGTATAGGGTTTGCTCTTAGTTTTGTGCATTCTGCACAGCGGAACAAAATACAGCATCAAACAATAATTAATTGTGAAATCATTAAGTGGTGCTGTTTATTTTATTGATGGTCAGCTGAAATGTATTTAAACTTGTTTGGATTCTCTTGCTCATTAACAGTCAGAAATACCCAGTGTGGACTGTAATATTTATTAAGTATGGTGCTTAGCTTTCAGAAAAGGAGACTGGTACATTTCTATCTGAGTTGAAAACAAAAAAGAATCAAGAATGCACTCCAGCTTTCTGATACATTAAAAATGTGAATCTATTGATTTATTTAAAAACCTAACAATAAATGGGAGTGCTTTAATTATAAATTGATTGTTTTTTCATTTGAGTGTGTGTGTGTTGACTGAAAATAAATGTGTAGAAGAAGTCTTGAACCTGTTTTAGACTATTTGAACAGTGATGGTGTTGTATTAGGTGGCAACAGCTAAGTCAGGATTCTGTGACAAAACGAATGTCAAGCCCATTTTTTAAAATTTATGTCACCTCTCTGCCTACATTGCACTTGTGCATTCGTGTGACCTGGCTTTAATTTAACATTTGGTAAATATTTGCATAGTAATTCCTAAAGTGTTCTCCCACACATAAAAGAAATGGTGATAAACAGCTTTTAAGTGGCTTGATGTTAAACACAAACATGACTTGCAACCCTAAGGAAAAATGCACATCAGAGTAACTGTTCAATATTCATTTGCCAAGTGCTGTTATGAATTATACCAGGTAACTTAGTCATACATCTTCTTTACATAGATTTTTACGGGTTTGTACCTCAGCTGAATTTCTGCCTAAGGGTTATGTACTGTGCTGTAAGAGAGCTTCTCACTTGTGATGTTAGGATTTTTTGGAAGCGTAGTTTGTGTTTTCAAGATGAACTTGCTAACAGGAGAGCATTTAGGAGCACAGATAGATTCAGGTAACCATACCTGAATGCAGCCCAGAGCTTCCAGGCTCTAGTAGTGTTTTATTTTTACAAGAGGCTTTTTTGTTTTTCAGAACTTAAGTATTTCTTTTTAAGCATGTCAACTTTTAATGATGATGATGAAGAAGACAGAGTGATGAATCATTCTAGACACTGTCATTCATTAGAATAAGATTTCAATCTCAAGCTAGAGAAACTTAAAGAAACAACAGTCATCTAAAAAAGCACCCCAAAACTTGTCCTAGTATTTTAGAATACAGTTGTTAGTCTTTTTTTACTTTATAATTCTTAGCTTCTCAGTAAGTGCCTTCTCAGTAAGTATGCCCTTAATCAATCTCTTCCTTGATCAAAAATGGGGTGTCATCCAGCATTTGCTGCTTTCAGCAGGTGAGAAGTATTGTTTTGTTGAAGCTGTCTGGCACTGACCCTTTTCACAGCCTGTCATTTCTGGTACTGGGTTCTGACTTTCAGACCATTCAGAAGACACTGTAGAATCAGTAAACTCTGTTTTGCAAGACTTCCAGTCATTACTTTATGAACTATAAAGTTACTCTGTTGTTTTAGAAAGGCAGTCTCCTGCCTAGGAATTTTAAAACACATGGAAACCTGAAGTGTTCTTGATGCTCCTTTTCATTGTTCTAGCATATTAAAGCATAAGAATCTTAAAATAGGATAGTTCTTTTCCTGAGCAAGTCTCATTTTCTCTGATAATGATTCGACCTTGGGTGTACCATGGTTATGTTTTGGACCCATTCTACTCCTTTTGGGCTCTAAATAATGTGCAAAATGAGGGTTTGTGCATATGCATGTGCATACAGTGCTATTTGGAACTTTGGATACGCAACTTCTACATCAGCTGGTAGTTAACGGCTTGTTTTAAGTGGTGAGTCTTCTAAAATAATGATGTTTTATTTAATGAAGCTGTCTGGACTCCTTGTGTGAGTAAAGAAACATGGAAGAAGCGGATATATAGATTTTAGTTGGTGTTGGTTTTTTTGTTGTTGTTTTGGGGTTTTTTTGTGGGGTTTTTTTTGCCTTTTTTTTTTTAACGGACACTTTGTATCCAATGCATGGCAGCGTTTGGAGTTCATTGAAAGAACAGAAAATGTTCTTTGACTTTGAAATATTTTTGAATGGCTGAGTGGGTTTGCTGGTTAGATGAACCATTGTTACTATTGTGACTGTGTGGAGGATACTGCTAGGGCTACCTAGCAGTAGTTACTATTTGCTTCGTCAAACAAGTTTATAGAAAGCTCCCTGCTCCCACCATGGGTTTTTAACATTCAGGGATCAAGTTCATATAAGCTAATAGAAGCCATTCACATTTTCATTCCTGAGGCAGCAAGTATTCAGTCTTGCTCTAGTCTGTGCTGGTTATTGTAATTGGGGAGTCCTTGAGATTAGAAGGCCATAGTGCGTTCATACTGTGTGTACCTGAGCCACAGTATGTGCCTAAGCCATTAAGAAGTATTTTTCTTCAAAACAAACTGTGAATCCTACCCTACTTTAGTTCTTCAGTGTGAATTGTCATTGTTTTCTTTTAAAGAATCTTACATTGGCTACACTTGTTCCAAAAGATTGCTGAGGAATGGCATCGTCTGTTCTTTGAGACTATTTTAGGGATGTTCTCTTGATATTGCCACTAACAAACATATTTAAATTAATGTATTTGCTGTGGCCCAAAGTAAAAGAGGGTTAGGAATTCATTAAATTTAATGTAGTTTAGGGTGGCTGTGTATCTTGAGCTTGTGTCCTGCCAACTTGCATCATTGTATTGGGACAATAGGGTTTTACACTTGTTTTTTCTTTGTTTCTGTTTCAATGACACATCTGTGTTGGTACAGCTACTGAATCACAAATAGAAGTGAACACTGAAAGCAAAATACTCTAATCAGCTGTATATTTTTTAACTTCAGCTTTATTCTTAACACTTCAACAGCATAATACAGCAGGTTTTAATGTATTTTCAGCCAAATAGGTTAGCCACAGAAGTTTGCCCAGTCAAAATGAGTGATTTTCAATTATGCTGTTTTAATGCTGCTAACTATTAAAAGCTTTGTGGTTGCATTAGTTAAAAGGTTCAGGAGGAACATCTGTAGCTACTGATGTGTTCTGGTTTTAGAGTATTATATTTTGTAAATTTATTGGTAGGGTCAAACTACACTCTTTTTTCAAGGTAACAGCATTATGTAAATTGTATAATCTAAATTAATCTGCTTATTTATTGCATAAAGGTACGTTTCTTTTCCGCCTTCATCTTAGAATTTTATGGTTATGGTAAAAATACCTAAGCCTTGGGTTTAAAGATAGAAATTTTAGCTGTAATAGTTGTCCACACTTTGTCACTTTTCAGAGAAAAAAGTATATTAATTGATATTCTTAAATTTTGTCATTTTGAGCATGTGATACCTAGAATGAACAAACATTTGCTATTTCACAAATGGGTGGTTTCATTGCAAAATGAAATAACTATAGTAAGAGGTAAATTAGAAAGTGGTCATGTTACAAATAGACATACTTTTAGATGCTTAATTGTGTAGTTGTTATGCAGCCATACTGTATCTAGTTACACTTAATCCTCAGTTAAGTATAACAGGTCATGAGTGGTCATCTTTTTTTGTCCATTTCTGAAACATTTCTCAAAGGTTTATGTGTGCATGCCCCTTTCCTGGCCCTCAATTTTAGCATATTCTGGCCACTCTCCGTAATATTTGATGGAGGACTCAAATATGCTTTATAATCCTAACCAGGCATGTTTTGTTTCTTCATTGTGCTGTAGCAGATGCAGCGTTCCTCAGTGCTGATGGCACAGAGTACTCACACACATCTCTGTGACTCACTGAACTGCCATGTGCTCATTAAACCACAAGAACTGGTCCTAGGAGGAGAAGTCTTAACTAGGGCAGTTCAGACATAAATACCACTTGGAAGTTGTGTACACAGTAGCTGGTATAGTTTGGGAGCAGTGGCTAGAGACTGTGTGTCTGTATTTCCTGTCAGGGTGAATTTGCTGTTGAGCACTACACTCTGAGCCTTTGGCTTCAGGGTCAGTGGAATGTTGGCTGAACTCCTGGTTATTGAATGAAGGAGTTAATAATGTATAAGGAAAGTATTAATTTTGGAGAAGTAATATGATCCCTGTTAATATGCTACACAGTGTTACATTGGAATTTGAGAGTATTTATTTGTGAAAGCAAACTGGAATTTATTCATTAATTTGGGTTTTTTTGTCACAATAGGATTATCTGCCTCCTCAGAGAAAGAAGTGAGGGATGTGTTTTATATTTCTAAAAATATATGGATACACTTCCCCACAATCTGTCAGGAGGGGTGAATGTCCATCCATACATATATATTTATTTATTTGTTTGTGCTGATAATAACCAAAATATTCTATCTATAAAGTATTGTAAAACAAAAATAATTCTTAAAAATGGTTTTAAATTTACTATTCAAATTAGATAAAGATTGATAAGGAAATAAAAATGTATGTTTTAAAGATTGTTTTTTTGTCTAGTGTTCTGTAGGTATTGCTTTGTTTTTCATCTGTAGTTTTCATTTGCTCTCAGTTTCAATTTTGAGTAGTGGCTGGAGTCTTCTGCCTCGTGACTATAGAGGGAAGTAGGTGGAAAATAAGTGGGATACAAAACTGCTATGTCTGAAAGCACTGAAATCAGGCAAGAGTAGGTTAAGAAGTCTTGTATCTGTCTTACAGGATCCAGCTTCCTGGGTAAATATTCACCACCTGGAATATACAGATGGAGGAATCTTGGACCCAGATGATGTGCTGGCAGATGTTGTGGAAGACAAAGATAAGGTAGAGCTTGTATGAAAATGTAATGTCTTTTCAAATAACAAATGCTGCTTTCTCATTTCTTGGATATATGGCAGGTGAAATGGATGTTAAATATTCTTAAACACATGTGCCCATAACTGCTGTAACTCTCCCCTTCTGGAGTAGAGTGGGGGAGTGGGAAGCATGACCCAAGCAGTGAGAAGAGAAGCCTAGCAGTTCACTTATGGCTTAACCTTTTCAAGCAGTTCTGTGTTTCTTTTTCTTTCTATATTCAAATAGCTTGGTGAAAGAATGTGAGTTTTACAAGACCTTTTTTTCTTTTTTATGCCACTTAAAATATCTTCTATAATCTCTTCCTTTGCATGGAATTAGGTTTTTGAGAATCATTCAAATGTCATGGTTGAGTGTGACAAAATAGACAAATCCTGTGATGACAAGAACAGCTACTTCAACTGTTAGATTCAGGGAGGAATTCCTGTGATTTTCTACTGTAAGTCTGAGCAGGCCGCTTATTAATTTTAAAAGCTATGAGTCTCTAAATTTCAATTAAAACAAGACAAATTTCTTGTCTGGGTAGTAGTAACTGCAGAGAAACCTCTCAATTTTATTTTTAATTTTCAGAAAAATTTAGTTTGGAGAAACTTATTGGTGACTTATTTGGCATAGAGGGGGAGGGGTATTATTTATAAAACTTTGCTGATTTTATATTTATTTTTTTTTCTTTGTAAAATCAGAGGAAAAAATATTTAATGGCTTTAAACCAAAGATCCAAATATGGGATATGCCTGTGCTTTTAGACAAATTGCTTTGTCTATTTAAAGTGCCATATGCTTGATGACTTAAAAAATAATTTAGTATATTGCAAACACAATTGCTAGTTTTGTATGCTGTGTTGATTCTTCAGTGACTTAATACAAAGCAGAACGTTTTGCTTATGATTAATGGGGTGCTGCTTCTTTGTATCTTAGAAAATTGTTTAGGGTGTACTTCAGCGTCATTTTAGGGTGGTTTGTGTGGGAATTTTTAAAAACAGTGCAAACAAACAGTGCAAACTCTGTTATATATTCATTTTATCATATTTGTGTTTCTTGTTTGTCCATATTTACTGAAAGTATACTTAAGACACCTTAAGACTTTTTTTTTTTCAGGAGTGTTTGGAGACAAAAGGACTGAGTTCTGAAATTGAACAGTTGTGTATAAAGAATAACACTATAATCATAAGATGCCATAAAATGAGATATTACATCAAAGAGAAGTGTTTTGCTGATCTCATTAGTTAATGAAAATTAGTACGTTTACCCAGGATTTTCTCTATTTAAAGTACTGATAGATGAGCTCTTGTGGAAATGTGAGCATCAGTGTGCAGAATATTTGATATGCCCTGTAGTTTTTAACTTGTGACCAGAACTTTTGCTATACCTTGTTAGTGGCTGTCACTGGTTGAGTATGTGTAGCTGAATAAGCTTCTAGGTCGCAGCTGTGGGTCTAAGCTTCCTCAGTTATGACAGTGCTAAGTCATAAGGCTCTGAGGCTGCCTTAGGGAAAACTCTCTGGGAAACTTGAATCTTACTCTTTGAAGTGGTCTGGTGTGGTTTAGGAATACAGCAAACTCCTCAATTTCTCTTCCTCTGATATCTCAATTACTTGGGATGTATCACTGTTGTCATATTTTCTTCAGAGTGGCTTGGTGAAACAGGGGTTAGAGACTTGCTGAACAGAGCAGCTGCAGTGAAAAATCAGATTTTTTTGATTAAAGTAAGGGAGAATGTTGTAAGGGATCTGCTGGTCTGAGAGGTTGAAGAATTCTTTCGTTTGAGGGTGGAATTGAGCCATAGCATGTGTAAGGAGCTGTCCATACTACCTACTTACAAAGTTTGATATGATCTGATATCAAAGAACCAGCCTTATAAAAGGCTTACAAATAGTTTTGATCGCTTTACCGTGGCCTGTTAGTCTTTGAGCCTTCACCTTGTTATTTCACACTGAGAATCTCTACTAGGGGATCTTTAAGCTTTGCAAAAAAGGGGAGGAGATAATCAGGTCAGATTGACCTGCTATCTTATTTAGTGTTAAAAGCCCCTGAATAGATGAAGGAATTTTTGGTACACTTATCTGTGCTCTGCTTGTCTTTGGTTATGATTATCTGTATATGCAGTAAATGAATAGGCCACAGGTTTGTTGCTCCCTTGTCATCCTTTGCTGTGCATCCAAGCCAGTGACATAGTTTCACAGTAAATCAGTCACTTTCTATAAAAATAAGCATGCACTTAACCTCAGTGTCTTTAACCAAAGGTGTGTTTGACACTGCTGACCATCGAGCTCTTCTTCAGTGGCAGAGGAAACGCTGCTGCTTTTTGAAGAGATAATCTGCTCTAGATCATACTTTGATAGCAGTAAATTAGCACAGTTTCTTCAGAGGAAAATGTCTTTGCTAATCTATTGAATTCTTTCACTGTGACAACAAAACAGGGAGAGTGCTATCAGATAAAATTTATTTGGCATTTCAAAAGCTTTTGACAGTCCTTAACAATAGATTTTTAAGGGGGTACAACTGCTCATGAGGTAAGCAGCAAGTGCTGTGGTGGGTTAGTGAACAAATGAGGGGGAACTAAAAAATGGAGTAAATGGTGAAGTTCCAGCCCTGAAGTAATGGCACTGGAATGTGTAATGCCCATCACTGGGAGTGGCAGTGGTTTTGAACTCTGCTTACATGAACTTCCTGACTTCCTCTTGAACTTCAAATTAATCAAAGTTCAACTGTGCAGCTGTCAACTGCACAGTTATGCATGCTGGACAGAATGGCATTTTTTAATTGCCTAGAAAACAGATCTGAATCAGTATTATATGTGCTTGGTAACGTGTCATGTGAAAATGCTTTGGAAATTCTGCTGGCTGAGAGTCCTTCTTGCTGCTGTTGCCTCAGCAATAATCTGTGACCTGAATTGAATGTCCAAAGCTAGTTGACATAGTTTTATAGAATAGCTTTAAAATAGCTTGTTTTCAGTGAGTTATCTAGCAATTGGTTCATGTCCTGATAATTTGAATGATGAATTAATTAAAATCCCCAATTTTTTTTCAGTTGAATAAGAGCATGCTATTTAAATTGTCTGATTTTAATGTTGAAGTTATAAATGGAGTCCTCTTTGTATACTGTTCTTAACAGATCTCCCACTTGAAATGAACTCTTGAGCAAGAAAATGTTCTGAGAAAATGTATTTGCTGTGTAAAAGATGGAGTACAAAATGTTTCCTTTCATAGCGTTGTGTATGTGGAGCCCTGTGCTTGGCACATGTCTTAGATGCATAAACTTAATGTAACCATCTAGACTTCCTGCTGATTTTTATATGGAATCATGTTTTCATAAACTTGCAAACACCTGGGGAGGCTAAGAGGGTGTAATGAAAGCCCGTGTTAAGTTAAAACTTGCTTTGCTTATAGGACAACAAGCTTCCTCGATCAAAGCAGTTCTGCTTTCTGAATAAATGTAGAGGTCTACAGGGAAAATGCACTTTCTATCAAACTACATGTATATATGTGTTCATATTTTGCCAGGATTAAATACAAGCAAAACATGTTTACAGGTGTGCTTTTTCAATAGAGCCCTTCTGATGTAGGAGACGGTGATCTGCTGTCAGGGTGCTGGGTTTTTCTTTGGGTTGTTTAGATTTTGTTTTGTAGGGTTTTTTAATCTGTTTGTTTGCTTTTGTGTCTTCTTGTTGCTTGGTTCTTTGTGGTTTTTGTGGATATCTTTGGTGTTGTTTTGTAAGACTGTTTTTTTTTTTTTTTTTTTTTTTTAAAAGGGTTTTTTTTCAG
>VZRH01001195.1:1299314-1455583 GCA_013397555.1 Urocynchramus pylzowi
TTTTTTTGCAAAGGCAGTATTGCAGTAGCTACAGTTGAGCCAGCAAAGCTTCTGAACATTTTTGTAAAGATACATTTTGTGATCAGTGCTGATAGCAAAAGATTAGGCATGTCATCCTAATCTAGGTAGGCATCACCTAGGAGGTGATGTGGGTTTAAGCTCCCAGAGACTTATTTGTTGGCAGCTCCGTTGCTAACGCTGGGGGGTGTTTTGTGGTGTGGGGCGGTTTTCTTAGGAGTGGAAGAAATAAAGTCAGTGTGATGGGCAGTGTGCTGATACTGAAATAGCATGATACCAATATGATCTTAGGAATCAGTTTTTTCTTGGGTATCTTCTTTGTTCAATATAGATGAGTAGGGGTTTTTAACAGCAGCGGAAGCTTTTGAAGGACACAAAGCAACGTCAATGAAATGCTGAAATAGTGACACTGTATCAAGATTTGTAGTGACTGCAACTGTCATTTAAGTGTTTCTAATGATGATATCAAGTAAATGGTATGAATTAAGTGTAGCTCAGATACCTATTTTAGCTAAGCATTTAATGAAATATTAAGTAGAAAAATCAATTAATTCTTTCTTCTCAGCTCACTACAGCGGAAATGCAATATTGAAAAAACATGTCTTCTGGATGGACTCCTAATGCTAGGGAAATCAGCTGCTGGCTGTTCAAAATGGCTTTTAGGCCCATGCATGCTCCTGATAAGAAGCTCAAGATCTGGCTGAAGCTTTTGTCACAGATGCTAAGTAACTCTTTGAAGCCCTACTTCAGACAGAAGCCTTTGCAGGTAGTTTTAGTTTCAGTGATGATTTTGCAGCTGTGAGGCTGGTTTGGAGAAGACAAAACAATAAAAATGAAGCAGATGTGAACTTCAAGACTGATGTAATTATATAAAAGAAATGTTTTTCCAGGTAGAAAGACATGCTGACAGGCATTTTCTGCCAATGGATTTGGAACTTTTCTGTTGTTTGCAGGCAGGGTTAGTCACTGGGGATGATGGCTGTCTGGGTTTAGCACTATAGAGCAGTTATTTTTTGACCTGGGTTTGACTCTGTAGACCTTCAGAGTTGTCATTTTGACTATGGAAGTGATGGCATACTCTAATGTGCAATGTGTATTTGAGTTATAATGAGCTAATTCCACCTTTGATCAGTTTCTATTCTATTCAGCCATCAAATTCCTCATGAAACAGAAGTAAATCAGAGCCACAGTAACCCTTAGGTAAATATAGAAGCTCTGACTGAAGACTGTGAGGTGATAAGGAAAAATTTCTACATCAAGATGAAAAATGGCAACATTAAGTGAGAATGAGAAGGGGGCAAGTAGATAGAAATGTCTCAGTTTAAATAAAGGGCTGGGGTATTCTGAGACAGTTTCTTCTCTCATGGAGTTACAGCATTGCAGCTTTAAAAGCTTCCCCTGGATGTCGGTGGTAGAGGCCTCAATTCTGTTTTAAGTTACCTCCCAGCGTGTCAGCAGAGCCTGTACATGTCATGCTTTACAGCTTTTTTGTTGTATGGCTTGATTCTCAAATATATGATCCATGCAAATAATGCATACTTAAGTTAGAGAAATGCTGTTCAAACTCTAGACTTCTAAGTGATTGTGTGTAATTGAGCTCTCTAGGGTTTTGTAACTTTCTGATAACTGGGGTGTAGAATAGAGGGTTTTTTATTCTTCAGTTTGTTGTACAATAGTATATTGTACCTGTTTGGGAAAAAGAGGAAGAGATGTGAGACTTGATTACAGCTGAGAATTTTTACCTATTGAAGCTTATGCTGCAGTGGTTTTTTTTTTTTTTTTTTTTTTTTTTTTTTTTTGTTTTTAAGTAGACTCCTGTACAAATTACTGCATAGTGGGCCAGTTTCCCTTGGAGAAGTTTAAAAAATCCCTTTTTTATAAAATGTGGGAGAGGTGTCTGGTGGAACAGAAAGCAGTTTGATGATGTTAGTTCCATGTAATATGGAGGTAACATTGAAAGTCTGCAATGGACAGGATAGTTCAAAATGGTGTGTTATAGCTTGGATGCTATGTCTCTTTCATAAAAACTATCAAAAAGAAAGAAAAATCAAAGAAGAAAGAATTACAGCTTTTCTTCCTTGTAAGGTGGTTAATATTGCTCTGGACTAGGGCTTTGACACAATGTTTTCTGACATTTAGCTCGTTAATACCGTGGCCCATTATTGCTCTAATGCATCTGCTTTTGCTGACTGTTGAACTGGCTGCAGCAAATACACACTTCAGACTTCTGACTCTTAGTGCTTCTGGCAGTGTCTTGGTTATGCTTCTGTAAATTTGAATGCCTTTTTGGGAAAACGGGTGTTCAGAGGCAGCCAATTTTCATGTTTAGTTCCTTGCTGTTAATGAGGTAAACCAAGGGATTAGTAGATCAAAAAGCCTGATGTGATCAAGATGAGGAAAATGAAGTTGCAGAAATTTGGCAAAACTTGTATGTAAGGCCTGTTGTTCTTTGATTTGGTTTTAATGTGTTTTTGTTTTTTTTCCCCCCTTATTATAATTGTAAAGTTGTGGTTAGTATCACTGCCAGAATATGTGTAGCTGTTTGTGACTCTTCCTCACTGCCTCTGGTTTTGTATTTCTATTTTGTGATTTCAGTAATGAGATACTACAGATGCCCAGAAATCTTAATTTTATTAGCAAAAGGATAACCAATTATGTCTTCTTCTTTCAAATCCTAAATTGTAAAAATTAAAATGGATTTAACTTATGTTCTGAATAGCATGTTTACAGCCTCCAAAAGCATAATATAGTATGAACATCTTTGTTCAAAGTTGAGTACTCTATTTCTTCATTGTGTAAATTCTTTGTAATAAGTTTCAGTTGTTATTTCCAATAATCAGAGTTATTAGGATATGAAATTGTTATTGCTGACTGTATTTGTTTATTTAATTATTCATCTGTAGTTCTGAGTGATGAAGTTACAAAGACAAAATAGAAAAGGTGAATAAAAGCTCTGTGCCATTTCTGTTCTGTCAAGGGAATCCCAGTAGAGACTCTTCAGGTTTCTGATGGTTAGCAATAGATCATATGCCCATAAGGAAGGGAAGTATTAAGGGTGTATTTTAAATGATACCTTTATCTTTGTTAGCACCTTAAGGTACAGAAATGTGGACACAAGAAAATCCAAGAACAAAACAGGGTATCAATCCTTTTGGGCTGCATCAAAGGAAGCATTGCCAGCAAGCTGGGGGAGGTGTTTCTCCCTCTCTACTCTGCTCTCACGAGACTCCATATGGAATACTGAGTTCAGGTCAGGATTCCTCAGCACAAGAAAGATGTAGACCTGTTGGAGAGGGTCCAGAGGAGGGCCACAAAGTAGATTTGAGGGAAGGAGCACCTATTATGTGAACACAGGGTGAGAGCTGGGATTCCTCAGCCTGGAGAGAAGGCTCCAAGGAGACCTCACTGCAGCCTTCCAGTGCCTAAAAGATGATAAAAATAAGGGAGAAAAACTTTTTACATGGGCAGATAGTGACAGGACAAGTGGGAAGGTTTCTAAACTAAAAGAGGAGACAGATGAGATTTCAGGAGCAAATTCTTCAATGTGAGGGTGGTGAGGCACTGGCACAGGTTGCCCAGAAAAGCTGTGGATGCCCCATCCCTGGAAGCGTTCAAGGCTGGGCTGGATGGGGCTCTGAGCACATCCTGGTCTGGTGGACGGAGTCCCTGCCCGTGGCAGGGGGATCAACTGGATGATCTTTGTTCCCTTCCAACCAAAACCATTCTATGATTTTTCATTGACCGTAATAATGACTTTTTTTGTCATCTTGACAAGGCTTTTGGACTCCTCAGAAGGACAGCACTGATGCTTGCTAAGAATTTCCACTGAGTTTGTCTAGAGTTTACCAATAATTCAAGATCAATCAAACAAAAAAAGGCATTGGGGCTGGGGTCGTTCTTATAGAGCAACTGTAGACCTTGATTTGCTGGCCCTTCAATGAACTAAGATGGAGTTTTGGTTTTGCTATTGACAAAATAATATGTAAACCAGTCAAGCTGTAGCCTATTTTTAAAAACATGTTTTCACACTTTTCAGGAGGAAAAAGTTTCATGCAATTTTGAGCCAGTGCTTGTTTAGGAAACAGATGTCTGATTTCACTCTTGTGTAGTAGGATATGCTGTGAGCCACCATATACATATAAATATATAAAAAATTATATTTTGGTTGGAGTTGGTCTGTTTATTTCTGACCTAGGGTCTGAACTGTGAATACCAGTGGGAGGGGTCAACAAATCACCATCATTAGTACTTACTAAGCAACAATTTATTTCAGTAATGCACTGTCTTTTAGAATACAGATAATGAAGCTTTGCATTTTTATGAAATTTGTTTTAATTTATTGCTGCAGAGGTGCCATGCATTATTCAAGATTATAAAATGATTTGGATTTCAGGAGCATTTGGATTTGCTGATGAGGATTTCAAGCTGTGTAATTATGAAACTGTATGCACATGGGTTGGAAGTTCAGAACTCATTAGCGTAATCATTAAAATAACCATTTTTTAAGTGTGGTATTACATTCTGGGGTGTGCAATTACACTATCATGTGCTTCTGGTTACTAGAAACATTCTTGTTATAAACTTCAGGTCTATCAATATGCTTCAAGATAAGTTCATAGCTTTTAGAACAGATACCTGGTCACATATTGCTTAGGTTGTTAAAGAAAATTCAGCTTTATAGACTTAGAGCTGTGACATGGTGCCTGTATGCAGAAATTTGCCTCCTGTTTATCCTAGAAGACTTTATAAGTTTTTACAAATTTAGTGCTGTATAATGTAATTTTTCTGAAAGTAGATATCTTGGAACATCTTGCAAGGGTTACTTGTTTCAGCTCTACCTACTTTAACAGTAGTGTGTGCATGAAGGTTCCATTTACTAGATGGACTCCTCAGTTTTAGTTTGTTCCAGTGGAATGTTTCTGTTTGAACATCCTGAACTGTGAACTCTTTCTCTGAACATCCGTAACTACCAGATTTTTTCCAGTTGTGATAAGTATTTCCTAACTTGTTTCAGATTTTAAAAACAGTTAAATAACTGTGACAGTAGATCTGTGACACTAAGAAAATTCTTGAGTATTCTTGAAATTGAAAATTGTTGAGTTTTGGAGTAAGATGTTCTATTTAAATGCTAAATGGGAGATTCTTGGAGTCAAAATTGTCTTCATGTAAATCTGAAACTTGTGCTTTTCTACTTTGGTGTTCTTTTGATCCCTCTATCTGATCTGTATTTTGGCTTTTCAGAATATTAAAAACACAGAGCAACGCAGAAGGTTTGGGATGTGGATCTCTTAGTTTTGGGGAGTATTCAGCTGTACAGCTGTGATGCTTTCTCTTGACCTGAAAATGTGTTTTGTCATCTGGGCACTAAGTACTGTAGCTAATTGGTGATCTGACAAGTGGAGCTGTCTGGTTTCTGTTCCTTGCACAATGAAAGAGGTGGAGGGAGTGAGGGAGGTCATTCTAAGTGCATCTGGCCACAATGAACTGAATGAACATTGAAATTTCCTGATGAAAAGAAGCTTAATATCTCTTTGTGTAAGCATAACCTGGTGGAAGAGTTACTCCTTCTTAGTGATTTTCATTGATGTAACAATCACTTGTTGATGCTTAAGTGTCTTTTAAACACACACATGTTAATGCTTACCAAGGGCATAATATGCACTGTAAAATGCTGTAGCCTTGTGGTGGTAAGATAATTTGGTGTATTGTGTTACTATGTAAAGCTGAGCTCTTAAATACTTCCACATAGTGCTTTAATTATGATACGTTTATGAAGCTGAAAGAATTGGGGTTGTTCAGCCTGGAGAAAAGGCAGCTTTGGGGAGATTCATTGCAACCATTCAGTACTTTAAAGGTGGGCCTGTAAGAAAGGTGGAGACAAACTTTTTAGCAAGGCCTGTTAAAATAGAACAATAGATGATGGTTTTAAATGGAAAGAAGGCCAATTTAGACTAGATGAGAAGGAAGAAAGCTTTTACAATGATGGTGGTAAAACACTAGAGCAGGGTGTTCAGAGAGGTGGCAGATGTGCTATCTTTGGAAACATTGAAGGTCAAATTGAATGGGTTTCTAGAAAACCTGATGTAGCTGAAGATGTCCTGGTCTGTGGCAGCAGGGTTAAACTAGATCACCTTTAAAGGTCCTTTGCAACCAAAACTATTTATGATACTACTGTAGCACATGTCCTATTTAGATTGAATGTGGGAATGGGTTTTTGTTCCCTTTTACAGTTGGGGCTCCAAAGATTCTTTCAGTACAAGGAATTAAACACCTACTGTGATATACTTTGTTTCCCCAGAGGTGAAGAAGTTTTGTATTGGTATTTCATTCCTTTTCAGAAGTGGCTGTGTTCTGGCCTGATGAATTGATATTGATCTGGAAGTTTTGGGAAGAAGCTTTCCTTATTTTAGATCAGTACACAACTCCTGTATCGAGTTCTGTTCTTCTAAGTCCTGTGACTCTTCTGTCCAGAAAATTAAAGCTTGTTTAAAGTTTTGAAACACTGGTAGAAATCTCACTTATATTTCAGCAGTTGCAAACAATTTGGGATTTATGTTTTGGCACTCTCCATTTGTAATGGTGTTGGTGTACTGGGGAAATGCCTAATACCACTGCTATTGTGAAAGCAAATACCTCCTACAAGTATTAAAACAGAACTAACTCAATTCTTGTGTGTAGGTTTGAGACATCAACCCTTATTTTATTTAGGGCATAGTGATCATGTTTGAGGAAAATACATTTTAAATTGCTTTTGAAAATGCACACATAGAACCTCGCACGAATGTGCCAACTTCTTGATGTATGCAATGTGGAGTTTAACAGAAAGTCTGCCCTAGTTTAGCTTCAAAAGGCAGAGAAGGGCAGTGGCTCCATACTTCAGCTCAGGAGGCAGCTTTGTGGCTGAAGCACAGCAGACTTCTATTGAAAGTGCCAAGTAAGTGTGAGTTAGTTCCTTCCTTGCAGGGGGGAGAGGCTGCTATGTGTGAAAGGCTGTAGGGATAGAGACATATAGACCTTTGATATACCGGTTGTACAGTAAATATCTTCTGGGAAGGTGTAGAAATAAGAGAATATGCCTTTATCTTTTTGAGAGTTCAGAAATATCTTCTGCAAAGCACCAGAATACTGACTTGTGTTCATAAACTGCTTACAAGTTTCATGGAGGATGTTTAACCTGGAAGGAGGCTCAGGGGAAACCTTTAATTTCTCTATATACCTTTGTAAAAGGAGGCTGTAGTAAGGTGTCTTCTCACAGGTAACAAGTGATAGGACAAGCAGAAATTGAGATTGGATATTAGAAAAAAAGTTCTTCACCAAAAATGTGGTCAAGCATTAGAACAGGCTGCCCAGGGAAGAGGTTGGTTCATCATACCTGAAGGTATTTGAAAGGTGTGTAGATGTGGCACTTACAGGCATGGTTTAGTGGTGGACTTGGCAGTGCTGAGTTAATGCTTGGATTCTGTTACCTTGAAAGTCTTTTCCAATCTAAATGATTCTATAATTCTGTTCAGTATTAATGCTTTCTTGTTCTCATATTCTGTGACAATGGAATTAATAATAAAATTGAGTTATTTTGAAGGCTCAAGTCTTGAAGGATTTTGGTTTTCCTCTGTTTCTTCAAAGACAGATGGAACAGTAGTTCAAGAACTTCAGTAAAAAAAATTATTCACAATTACACATTTAAGGGTCAAGATATAATGCTGCCACTACATGGTTAAAGTTCAGCTAATTAGCCAAAAAAAAAACCATACAAGAAATCCTTAAATAAAAATGTTCAGTCAGGAAAATATTGTAAGAAGAGATATCCAGGAGTAAGTAGTCTAGTTGAAAAAAAAATGTAACGTTAAAATACTCTGAACTTTCTAGTATGAGAATGTTTTCTGTGCTGACACCTTCTACAAGCCCTTTTACTGATTTCATTCAATAATGACTTCACATGTAGCAGTTCTTTAGGGAGTTTTGAGCCTTTTTTTCTTCAAAATCAGATGAAGCAATTAAGAGCTGTTCTCTCATTGTTGTAGTGCTGGTAGTCCAGTCCTTCCCTTTTTTACTCCAGACACTTTTGAGATATTTAACGGCATCCTTGTATTTTAAGATTCCTTCCCTGTTATGAGAGATACCAGGTAATCCATAAGTCACAGGCTTGAGAAACAGAAATAAGAAAAACATTTTGAATACAAGCTAACATTTTTGGGCAGCGTGCATTCTAAAGTGTATAAAGGCTATTCTAATTTCAGGTTTGTGTAGCAAAACTATCCACAAAGGATACCAGATGATTCCTTAAGTTCACTTTTGCTGTTCAGTAGCGGATGATGCTTTTCCCTTTACATACATCTTTGATTGGCTGGTTTGTTTTCTGTTGAGATTTAGCTCATGCTCAAACTCTTATTTTCTAGTGGTATACCTGTCTGTTGATATAACTAAAAGTGGCTATTTGAAAGAAGGAAAGTCAACAGTATTTTCTTAATGTCTGAAGGGTTTCCAGCTTTTTTACCACATTATCTGAAAATAAGAGGTTTTCAAATCACTCAGATTTAAGAATCAACACGTGATGTCTGAATCTTAAGAATCATTGGAATTTATCTGTTGTTTTGAACCATTTTGGACAAGTGTGAAAGAAGCAATGTGAAGAGCAAAGAAGATGTTAAAAATTGTTTTTAGAATAGGCTTACCATTGCCTTTACTGAGGACAGGGACTGTCGTGGAGAAGGAAGCAATGTATCTCCAGAACAGCTGGTACAGTAGGTGATGGACTGAGCTCGCAGAGGAGGACAGACCTTTTTGGCTGTCAATAGTCTGGGTTCCTGGAGGAAGACCAGGCTGAGAACTGTTGAGTGCAACTGTGTCAGCGCTTTCTGCTGTTACTTTACCACCTAAGGTAACAGCAGAAAGCAGTGACACAGTTTCTTCTGTGGCCAGAGAGGGGCTGCAGAAATGCAGACTTCTGAGAGGTTGTCATATACTGTTCCCTCTTTTGGGACAGAATGCTGGAACTAGAGGAAAAAATTTAGGGCATCTAGGCTACCTTTAGCTTGTTCCTCCTGGCTTCCTGTGCCAGAAGATCGCTTAGGATAAAAACATTTGATAAAGCACTGCTTGATAATTGTAGCTGAATAAAATATAGCCTTTACTTCCCATATATTTAAAATACATTTATGTTAGCAAAATGACGTAGAATGTCAATTGCAAACAATGTATGGCAGAGGGTAGTTCTAAAAATGAAGTTGATTTATTTTTACCGTGGTTGAAGGCTTCATTTGTAGATGCTTTTTCTGTTGCTTTTTGTTGAAAATTGGGTTGAAGACCAGGAATAGTCAAAATGCATGAACAGCTAGCCAAATACAGATGTGCATTATGTGGTTTCCTAGAACAGCACTCAAATAGTACATGGCCTTATACCATTGTTTTTTGCGGAGTTGCGCTTCTTCATGTGGCTTGTGATTTCTTACTAATTAAAACTTGATAGTTTTCCGTCCGTAGGGTTTGTTTTTGATTATTCTCTTCCTGACAAAGCCATTTCATGTCTTCTTTGCTTTTTCAAACAAAATAAGAGCTAACTTTTCAATGAACTTGAGTTCTACTCTTATGCAATTATTTAGCAGGCTATAGTAATTACAGTAATTAGGGTTTTTTAAAGTACACCTTTTCCAATACATTTTTAACTTTAAGGTGTAATTCTCAAGAGGATAATAAAATGCACCACAGTAGATCATGCAATCAAGTTAATGTAATCAAGTTGCTAATAATTTTCTTGGAAGAACTTCTATTAGAGAAGATGAAGACTTGCTCTTTTGCTGAAGAAATGTCTTCATTTGCTGTTGATTGAGGTCCTAAGCTTAAGCTGCTAGGTTAAGCTTGACCCAGTGGCACTTTCAAGTTATGATTGCTTGCCTTCCTCAGACTACACAAAGATTACTGACTGATAAGAAATCAAAGAACTGAATTTCAGAGTACTGAGATTTTCCTGATCTTAATGTTTTACATTTTAATGCATTTTATATTAACACTTCTGAAAGTTTTTCTTAGAAGACATGTTCCTTACATCGTTTTATGATCAGCCTTTAAGGAAGGTTTTTCTAAAACTTTCCTTTGTATCTAATATCTCCCTGTAGCAGTCAAAGCCTCAAGGAAAAAATGTGTATGATCAAGAAGTTCCTGTGGGCCAGAGTAGAATAATGGTAGTGAGATGGACAAACAATGCAGCAACAGGAATGAGGTGTCTTAAGATACTTTGCTGTCCCTTTGTGACATTGGAGCTAAACTGCTGAAGGTAGATATGAAATATATTATGTAAGAAGCTTTGATCACCATGTGTGGTGTATTTAGTTTTCAAGTTACCAGATCTTGTATGAAGCTAAAACTACCCACTGGCTTTATTTGTAATCCTTGTATAGCACTGTAGTTCTTATTTCTGTGCCTCCTCCCTGCAAACCAGTTATAGTAACTGTTAAATAAAGGAGTGAAGAATTTCAATTTCTCTTTTTGGATAACAGCTTCTATTTTGTTATTCTGAATAGTAGCAGCATTCACTTAATGGCTATTTAAGTAACACCTTCACAGCTAGAATACTATTGAGTGTCATGTATAAACACAACCTGGAAAAGTAAATTCATTTGGAGAGGGTAGTAGTTAATCCAAGAAATAAAATAAGAAGTGCACTTCAGCAACGATTGGTTCTTTTTTCTTCTCTATGAGATTTTCTTTTTTTGTGAAGATGAAAGCCTACAAAGATAAAACATTTTTGTGTTTTAGAATCCCTTCCTCAAAAACCTTCCCTGCTCCATCTAGCCCCCACAAAGCTAGCCTGAGATACAGCAAGGGACTTGTAGCTATATAGCGTCTCTTTACATCTTTCATAAGTGATTCACATTCCCATTTCCCTATAACCGTTTTAGAATTCTGTCCTGGTCTTCTCATGCAAAAGGGAAAATGGCAGCAGTTGTGTACATCTGTGCTTCCATAGCCTTTTAAGTTTCCTTTGTCTCTGGAAAAGGGGCTTTTACTTTGGTAGCTGAAGGCTCCTCTTCGAGAAGAGGCACTCAGAGACAGTGAATGTTTCTTAGGCTTAGTTTTGCCTTAGCTGTGGTTTGGTGGCAGCCTTGAGCCAACCTATGTGTGCATTTGCTTTCGAAGATATAGTTTTGTCTGTCCCCACCCAGTCCTGCTGCCCTTGCCCTCTGAACTGTACAGGAGCAGTTCTGCTTTTAAAGTAATTTGACACAAGCATAAAACCTAATTGTTTTTACCCAGCACAGTTTTCCAAATGAATTCCTTTTGTGGGCTCTGCTTTTGCCAGAAGTGGTGAGGGGCAGTGGTTCTGGGTAGGGCAAGGTGTTGGCTGATAGCATTTATGAAGTGGTCGTGTTGCTGTGGTACATCCGGGAGTTGAGTCCTGTTCTTTGCTTGCAACCACTGCAGGAAGAACTTCAGTTCCAAATTGTGTTGCTAAGCAATAATGTACTAGAATTGGACAATAAATGTCCTTGAGAAAATGGGACCATCTTTCACTCCTTTGACTGTGCTGCTTTGTTGAGCTGGGCTTTCTTTGCTGTAGTAGCTCACAGGTTTCAGAAATTTTGTTGCCATTTCACAGTCTAATTTTTGCCACTGTCCTCTGATCAAGGAAATTCCATTTGTTTCCTGGAAGGTGGGGAATATACAAATGATTTATATAATAACTTAGACTTAGAAATTGTGATTGAACATTTAGTAAGAGCTGTCCTCTACCACTTAATGTACCTTCCTGCTCTGGCTGTTTCTCTTGTATACAGTTTGCTTGGAAGTTCTGTCTGTTCCCCTGGAAGAAGGTACCTGCTGGTGTAGCCTCTCATCCTGCCCTGCAGGTCTGGCTTTAAAGAGGTTTTAGAATTAGGCTTTAGGACAGGTGTGTGGGCGTTTTTTTAAAAAGTCTGTATACTGCTTCATCCTAATGTAGTTTGGCAACCAAGAAGCTGTATTTCATGAAGTCAAAAAATATTGCAGAAGACTTGTTTTTCACCTCCTTGGACAAAAAAAAAAGATGCACAGAAGTACTTTGCTGCAGCCGAAAGGGCTTTGTAGCTATGCTGATTAGCTGTGCTGCTTCAAAGTTTAGAAGACATGATGATTGGTCACCATATAGGGGAGGAAAACCTGATAATTGCAGCAGTTGGAACTTCAGCTTTCCTTCATTAAAACTAATGAGGATATGAATAATTCTAGAGTTTGGAGGTCTGAAAAGCAGTACAAGACCTGGAAATAGACACTGTGGGTGGACTGAAAAGCCTGTTCTTGTGCTGTGATACTTAATTGATCAACAGCTGTTTCAAAAGTCCAAACTTGAACATTCCTGTCAGCAGGCACTGGGAAAGTTATGTCAAAAGGTTCAGAATGGTCTGAATCATTATAACATTGGCCATCAGGTGTTTGTGGGCTGCCTGCTTTTCTGCTTTAATTAACCATATTTTGGTAGTAGAACTGAGCTTGAAAGGTAATGTGCACCAATACTGTAGCAGACCTACCTGGCTGGTAACCTCAGAGTAGAAAAGGAAAGTTGAGGATGACTATATCCAGCTGCCGGGTAGGGAAAGCATGGCACACCATTTAGACCTACAGATACAGACCTGTATCCCTGTATTAATACAGATAAAAACAGGTGGTGTAACTCTGATGGAAATTCATGTGAGAAGTGGTATCTTCTGGCTTAGTTATTACTTCAAAAGTGAAATTTTGAAATTGTCCCAATTGCTTAAAGCACATGTGTAAGTACTTCCAATGATTCCTTTTGTTGTTGGCTGTCTACTTAGTAACACTAGCCACTCTGTGGAGAATAGCTGAAAATATAAACATAGTTTAAATATCTTCAAGTAATATAGGATAGAATTGAGGAAGAATAACAAATAGCGTTTTAAGTATTTTTATCTTGAGTTAACATTTGATTGCATTATAAACAGTGGGTGTTATTGGGACTTCCAGTACTTGGCTTTTTCCCCAGCATATTCCTTACTCTTAGGAAAAAAAATCCAAACCCAGACTTCTACTGTGAACACATTATAAACACTATCTTAATTGCTTGTTTAATTTTTCTGTAGTAGAGTTTCAAGTAGTAGAAAATAGTTTCATCCAGTTAATGGAAGACACTGAATTGACTGAATCTGATGCAGAGAAAATTGAACTATCTGTTAAAACTGAGGAACTATGTATTTCTACTACATTATTCTGTAAGTGCAGACATTTATAAAGATAATTTCTAGACTGTTTGTGTCCCAAGAAAAACCAAAGCATCTTTTAGCCCTTTATGTGCTGTTGCTTGCTGTCTCTAATAGTTGGAACTGGGTGTTACCCTTCCCATTTGACCTAACAATTTACTGTATTTTCTCTAGGAAATTAGGAACAAGATGCAGTACTTGGCGTTGTGTGGAGAGGGTAGTGAATACCCTTACTATTTAGGGATGAGAGCAGATCCTTTCTTTGTCTCTTAGTTCTTGTGTTAGGTAGAGTCACTTAAGGTTTTTGCCTTATCAGGGATAAGGCAGGATTTGATGAGTGATTGACATAAGTGTCAACAGAATCAGATCTAGGAAGGCCACAGTATAATGAAACAGGATGCTATTAGCTGCCAGTCTATTTCAAGAATTTATCAAAAAGATGTTTGAGGTAACAGATGAAAAAATTGTGTACTGAAGGTGAGGGAAAGACTAAACCATCTCCTGACCCTCTTAAATAAGCAAACAAAAAGCCACCAAAAACCCCCCAAACAAACAAAGAACCCCCATCAAAACCAACTGATCAAGAAAAAGAAAGTCAGACAGCCTTTTTGGTTGTTTGTCTATACCTAGAAACCAGCATATGGACTGATAGCATACAGTTAGCTTCCTTGATGTCCTGTCTCCCCAGATTCCTTTCTCCAAAAAGTGAGAGAAAAAGCCAAGCCAACAGCAAAGAGCCTCGTGCAAAAACTCCAAACCACTACTGCATTATGGAAATAGTAGCAGCAGCTGTACTTGTTTAGCTGGACTAAGGAACGGTGGTTTGCAGATTGAGTGATTTCAGTGTTTTCCATCTCTACATCATAATCTTACAACCAACCCCAAGAGCTTGTTTTGCAGTTTCTGCCTGCCCATCTGCCTCCAGTATTCTGTTCAGGGTGCAATTACTAGGCAATTCCTGATTTGTGGTTTGGAAAGGGGTATGTTAATCTGGGCAAAGGACTGGCTACAGTCACTTGTTAAAATGGGTTCATTTACTTTCCTTTTCCTACATCCTATTTGGATGTGCCCAGTGTGAGTTTTTTCAATGTTGATTCCTCTTTGATAAGCAAGCATTGTCTAAATGTTCTGAGAAAACACATGTTAATGTCATCAGCTCTGAACTTTTGGAGAAGCTAAATGGGCTAAACTCAGATCACTCACTTCACTCTAACCTGTGGCCATTTTCCATTTCTTTCTTCATTCTGTCTGGCTGCATTTACATACAGGCTTACACCTACACATTTTAGTGTGACATTCAGAACTGCATGTGTTATACTTGTATTTATCTTACTAATTGTATAAATGATATTCATTGCATCAGATACTTGTGTTCAGCTCTTCTACACAGCTCAAGGCTAAAAGATTAAATGGTCTTTATGGTATGTGCTAGTAGCTGTAGAAGCTGTAATCTCATTGACTGGTCTGATACCATTGCTAAATCCCTTTAAATCATGTTTTTCAGAGAACTTGCAAATGTGCAAGGCATATTCCTTATTCCTGTTAACTTTTTCCCATTAATTCCCCTGTTTCCAGATGCTGTCTTGCCAGGAAAAAGAGATACAGGACAGTTGGTTGGATGAGCATATTGCAAACAAGACCATTTCTTTAATGAAGTCTAACACAAAGTCTGAGAAGCTCTGTCAGAGTGGCAAACAACTGCTTATCCAAGCTGAGATTGCTTTATTTTGGCAATCTCCTCAAAAACTTGGCAAAGTACTGGAGCACATAAGGAACTTCTTAAAAATGTGTGTGTGTGTGTATATATATATTTATTATTTTCTCTTCACAAACAACAGATTTATTAAACCTTGTCACCTGTGCTTTATAGAAGACCGTAGGTGTAGAGTGGAATGCATTGCAAGTGCCAGAGAGTTTTTGAGAATGTTTGAAATAATAAATTTGAGAGCATTTGTAATAATAAAATTTACTGTGAGTGGAAAAGATCAGCCACAAATACAGCGTGTGGAGCTGTGGGTCTTCCATACCACAGAACTGTGCTTGGGTTAGGAGGATCCTGCCCCAGCCCAGCCTGCCCCCGGGGCATTGTCTCTCTTTGCATTGCCACCTTGTTGGCAGAGGAATTCTGTCCTTCCCTCCCTGGCTGCCTCCCTGGGTGGGCTGTGAGCAGCACAGGGCACCGTGGATGGGTGTCCAGCTGCCTGGGCAACACTCAGTGGGACCTGGGCTTGGTAATGGCATGGTACTGAGTGTTGAGCACTGCTAAATCATGTGGCAAAGTTCTGTCATTTTGTACATCTGAGGGCAGAGTGCAGATTCTGCTGGAGTATGTTGCTCCATCATTTTGAGTCTTTGACCTACCTCAGCTCTGCTGCTGATTATGTGGTCAAGTCGCCTTGTGAAAAGTGTGTAGTAGGTCTGGCACGGCTTGTGCTGTTGCTTTGTATGTTTATGGATGTCTTGGGCTGCTGTTCCTTTTTTTCTCTAGCACATTACTGCTCCCATGTTCTTTTCCATGCTTTTGTAACCTGGTGTGTGGCATTTGAATACTAGTGGAATCATAACTCTTGCTCCTTTCATTCATTAGGTAACAGTCTTAGTGATTATGAAGTACTTCTGGCAGAGGCATGGTGCATCATATTTTAAAATGGTTTTGTACATGTAGTATATTCAAAAAGAAAATTTTGTGAAAGAAGGCTTGAAAAGCCAGTAAAGCAGTAGAATAGTAATCATCATGTTGAATGCACTGACATTTTAAGCAATTAAACATTTTCAGGAGAAAGAAGAGGAACTGTCAGATTGGAATCATGTAGCACTTCTTAAAATTTCTAGTAGCTAGTGTTTTGTTAGCTGGCTAGTACTGAGAAATATGTAACAAAGTTTTTTATAGTGGATCTGAGAGACAGGTCTTTGAACTTGTACAAGAATTACCTTTTCTATTAATTAGATGTTGATATGTTCTTCCCAGTTGTTAATTGCAAAGAGCTCTTTAAACAATTTGTCTCGAGTTCAGTTGTTTGTTACTGCATGCATTGGCTTTCAGCAGTGCAAAATGTAAATAAACTTACCAGCTCAGCAGTGTGATCACATACTTTCTACAATTTAGATAATGTTGTCTTTTGGGGTTTTTTAAATAGATTTTATAGCAAGGCAGCATCTCTTCACTTATCTGTCTAGATAAACTTCAGTTTTTGGAGAAGGATGTTCTGTCTGCAGTCACTTGCAGTGTAATTACATGTTGTTTTGAGTTTGTGCTGTATATTTCAGTTGAAAGCCTCTACTCCAGCTAAAGCTTGGACTAAATAAGCTGGACTAAGGGAGCTTTTTGGATGACGTGAATAGATTATTCGTCTTTGAAAAATGCAGAAATCTTTGGAGGAAAAATCTAAGGTGAATTGAAATATTTTGTTTCCTAGATTTGATACCATTTGAACATGGAATCAGTTGGCCCTTGTGTGTGATGGCTTTGGATAATGGCTGTGAATTATTCTGGACAGTTGCTGTGCATTGTGCCTCAGCACATGCTCCTTTCCCCATAGATTTTAAATATTCTGTTTTTGAAATTTGAAAGAAGTGGTGCTCAGCAGGACTTGCAAAGTGTTTAAGGACTGTGTTGTAAACCTGAGAGACTCTGTGCTAGTAAAGGCCCTTGGAAGTGCTTTTGGTGGTGAAGGAACAAAAGATGAAGACAGATTTGAACAAAATATGCATTTCTGTTGTCTTAATGATACATGGCTGAAAAGCAGGCTTCCAAATGCTCTAGCTCCTGATTCCCAGTAATTTAAGCCTAGTTATTTAAGTGTTTAACAGCTGTTAAGTTGTTGTTTCTCTTTTCTACAGTGTTGAGGCAACTTTAAAGGATTGTGTACACTTACATGTACAAGAATATATGGCATATGTGTTTTAATTGTGGGAAAATGAAAAATTAAATTCGCAAGACTTGTGGAGTTCTCCAGGTACAAATAACATGAATTTTGGCATTCACAAGGTTTGGTTCCTTATGAAATCTAATGTGTGGATACAAGTCTCTGGCTCAACAAACCTTCCTTAGAAGTATTGGGTTTTCCCTATGACCTTGGAAGTGGTCTTCTTTGTCTTTTCCTCTTTTTCTTATTCCTTTTCTGGAGAAAAAGAAACAGTGCTGTTGAATGATCCTGAAGTTCAGTTTTTAAATTTTATTGTCCTTGGATTTCTGAATGTTCAATGCCATGTTAGGTACTTTGGACTTTGGAGCAAAACTAAGTGACTAAAAAAATAGTATTGGAACACTTTTGTAAATGCACAGTCTTGGTCTGTTTTGTAAGAGTCTGAATGTTTCTGTGCATCCTTCAGCTCCTCTGTTGTATTCCTGTCCCAGGGTGCTTGTGGACTCTGGAATTGGTTACTGAGATGGATGGGGGCAAGCTGAACTAGGGCTTTTCTTGCTTGATCTCAAGCATGGTTGTCTGTGTTTTGTTTCTTGGGAGAAGGGGAAGGGACAGAAGAAGATAGTTCAATTGTAAAGCTCCTTACAGCTTTACAGTGTCCTCATGATAAGGACAAAAGTGAAAAATTTGGGGTATGTTTTGTGATTTTCATTAAAAATCTGATGAAAAACTAAGTATTTAAAAAGCTACATTTTCATTTGTTATCCACTTGATGTCAGTGACAGGAGCAATCCAGTACAGAGCTTTTGCTTTTTAAAACACTGTTTTGCAGCCTACTTAAAAGCGTTTTTCCTACATGTGGGAAATAGTGAAGTAATTAAACACATTTGGGTCTATGCATAAATTTTCTAAAATTAACTGTCTCTTTCACACTAATCTTTCTTGTCTTTAATTGGGTTGAAATGTGTGAAAGGGAAAAAGGTTTGATAGGGAACTATTTTTCAGAGAGTAGTTTAACTACAGAGCACATAAAGAAGTTGTTAGATGTGCTTGGGCCAGGGAGGCAGGAACTTTCTGTTAAAAGGGAAAATATTTTTGTATTGGTTTCTTCTGCATTGTTTTTGAGTAAACCATCTGCTATTTCCATGCTTTTATACCTCTCACTCCAGAGCAGTAACTCAGCTGTGTTGCAGTTATGAACAAAATACTCTCTCACCTGAAGAATTAAAAATCCTTAATCATCAAGCTGTGGTTACCACTTACCACATCATTACAAATACACTGAATTAGTTTTCCTATTTCCCTTTTTGTTTCCCTAGCAGTTTGCCAACCTATTCACTAACAGCAGTGCTGACTAACCTCTTCAGGCTTCAAACATATCTCATTAGTAAACTAATGCATGACCCACATGCACAAAAACTGAGAAATTGTTCTGAAAGGTACCCAACAGAAGGATGCAGGATTTCAGGGAGAAATGGAAATGTGATGGAAACAGAGGTCACGTTTAGGTGTGCATTGTACTGTAGCACAGGTGATGTAAAATAGTGGAATAAACAGTTGAAATACTTTGATTGTAGCTGTGACTCTCTTTTTGAGTTTATTTACCGCTGAGTTCTTATCCCCTCTGTTCTCACTGGAACTGTTTCTTCTTTGGAAATTGCAGTACTGAGTAGGAGGCTAGCCTATTTCAGGTGTATGTATACGTATTTTAACCCCGAAGCAAATGGTTTTGCACTAGGAAACTTTTACCTTCAACTCCATCATCTTTGTTTTCAAAGTGTGTTGGCTGTTATAATAAACTAATTTTTTCAGTTAACTGGAATTTATGAAGCATATCTTGGGATCAGCATTCAGTCTTTCACCTGCTATAACAAATTTGAGACACATGGTTTTGCGTTTTGTATTCAACTTTTCACTTCTGAGTAAGTGATTAATCTTTCTCCTTGTCATGTTTTGTGTCACAGTAGCACTGTCATTTTCTCCCTCTGACAGCCTGACACTGTTTAAACATCAGTCTAATTTTGCACATAAGCCAGTTTTAGAGAAGGAAAAAAAAAATCACGTGAGGCATGTCACAACTTATTTTCAGAAGCAGCAGGCTTGCAGAAGGCACAACTTGCTCTGTTCTGTGTTGATTTCTGCTGACAGCAGGCTGTGGTGTTAAGCACATATAATAAAAATCAGTATTTCAGACAACAGAAGTTGTGGAGAATACGTATCTTACTGTGCAATGAAAAGGCAAAGCTTGTTGGAGGGAGGGAGAAGGTGATGGAGCCCATATATGACTGATCTGTACTGGTATCTCTATCTTTTTTGGGAAAACGTCTGCTTTATGCCATGTGTTTTAAGAACTACAGTTTTCTTAATGTGCAGTACATCCTGATACAAGCATTGCTCCCTAGCCTTCAGCATTTGAGTCTTCACCTTGAGAATGATGCTTAAATATGCTGATTTTACCCTTCTGCAAGTTTTGCAAGTTCACAGTAAGTCAGATGGGGGTCATGTCAAAAATAGAAGTAAGTGATGAGTTAGGAATGGCTTCTGTCTCCCTCCTGTGTATGAAATCTTGTGTGCTGTTCCTTACTCTGTCATATGAGGCACATTTGTGTGGCATTTTCTTCTGTTTTTGTCCTCCAAGTACCAGCATTTTATGACAAAATGGGAAAATCCTGCTTTTTTGTTTCTTTACAAACAAGTTGTGTGAGAATCTAGAAGCAACACCTGTAAAGGGTCAACAGCATAGCTTTTGTTGAACTTTACCAACAGCTTCCATATGTAACTGTGTATAATATCAGTATTCTAGAGGTGTGTGGACATGCCTTGAAGAGTAACTAACCAGTGTGTATGGTTCTAATCCTGTCCTGAGAGAACAGCTAAAGAAATACCATTGTATCTAGATATTTTTAGCAAAACAAGAGAAGACAGAAAAAGCTGAAAGCCTCTCAGAAAACTTTTGTCAAGGTAAGGTGTTAAATATACATTCTGTATATTTCGTAGCTGCTCACTTACCTTTAATGCAAAACCCCCTGTATTTACCAGATTATAGTGACATTGTTTAGGTTATGTGGGTCTTCTGGAATAGAGTGGATAGTCTATGAAATGTGTTGATAGGTTTTAACTGAAGTCTGGTCTGTTCCATTTCCCTTCAAGTATCATGAACCACCCCTGTGCCTTGGTATTGAGAATGAACAATTCAGGAAATGCCTGTCTATAAAAACATCTTCAGCTTGTATTTATTTGTCAGTCTCCTTACTTTGGCCATGGGTTTGAAATTCTAATTTTTCATTTTTATTTGCTCCCCAACTTTTGAACATTTAGAGTTGCAAAGGAAAGCTACAATCTTGGACATTTTTGTGGAGTTTATTATAATCAGAAACAGAGTTTTCAGTTGCATTTTCTGTGGGATCTCTCTTTGAGCACAGACAAGATGGACAAAGAAGTCATGTTAATAAAGGAAGGAAAAGAATTCATTCCTCATGCATCCAGTTTTTCAAATGCTTTTGCAGGATAGGTGTAGAAAACTGGATGTAGGTTAGAGGGTATTTTCAAAAAAAAAAAAAGCTACAGTGCCAAATCTGGCTACATGAAATTCTCTGCCATGGGAACAATGTATGTAAATAATAAAATGCTTGGTGAATCCAGGAATTGTCTTTTCCACGGGAAGGGTGATATTTTGTATGTTTTCTGTAAGCAAGTTTTCTTTATTTAATGTAAGAATACATGACTGAAAGGTACCTACCATTTAAAGATTTTACTCTGGAAATTATATATCAGGAAGTTTGTTTTAATGTTTTGTCAGAGTATGGTAATGGTGAAAATGTCTATTAACTGAATGTTATCTTTAAGGACAGGAATGAGAAGAGAATTGGGAGAGAAAATCCTATGGAAAGTGGAAAAGACTTCATTTTTCATGGGAAAAGCTTTTTTGTGGTGTCTTATTGTCAGCTGTTGTGTACATTTGTCTCATGGTCTTTGCATTTTATTTTTTTTTTTCAGTTTTGAGGCAGTGGACTGTTGTATGTGTGTTCTTTTGTCTTGGAAGAAGTTAAAGGTGTAAGCTGAATAACTTTGAAATAAAGTTTATGCTTTTTCTCCTTAAATAAATTTTGCTCTGTGTCTGTGCTGAAGAAGGCATGGTCAAATTTATCTTCTACCAGGGGTAGGAATTTGAAGAAACTGGTGGCTTGTTTTCTTCTGAGTCTGACATAGTAATATTTTTTGCTTTCTTGTATGACACAATGAACACTTTGTTTTTAGAGCTGCTCTTGTATGTTGCCAAGTCTAGAAAATGGAGTGGTTTCTTGAAGGATCATCTAATCTGAGTCAATGCCTAAAGTGTAAAAGCAATTGCTTGTGTAGATTCAGATTCTTGCTTGTGTAGATTCAGTTCTTTCTTCTGGATTTCCCTTCCTGCTATGTATATACTTTCCTTTCATCTGCAGATCAGAGGAAGAAAGTGTTTCCACTGAAAAGAGGGATATGTCAGACTCCTTTGAATCAGAAATAAGCCTTTTCTTCTTCCTCCTCATAGACTCTCTAATATTAGTTGATCTCTCTTCTTGCCTCTCCTCTGGGTTATCACAAGCTGTTGGCAGGAACCAGTCTGTTACTCTGTCCGCTCAACACTTGTAACATAGCCCAAACTGAAAATGTCATTGGGGGAACTTAGGGCCCTTAATTGGAGTGTGTTACTGAAGCTGATTTGTATTATGCTGAGCGGGGGTTATTTGCCTGAGAGATTTCTTAAAATCATCAAGGAAAATGAGGGAGCTAATGAAGTTCTTTGATGTCTTCTTTACAGAAGTTAACTGATGTTTGAGTTGCCCATAATTAATTTCATCCTTCAAATTAATTTTCATGAGCTTTCCAAATTATTAGTGTTGCAGTAGTTCATAACTCTGGTCTTTCTTTTGGGTGTTGGTCTTATCTGTAGCTTGGGGAAATTCCGTTTGTGAGGGAGGACAGCACGTTGCCATTTGGTGGAAGAGTCAGTTGGCTTGAGAACAGCATTGCTTTCTGGGTCTTGTCCAGTGTTACTGTTCTGTGTCCTAGCGTCTACGCTGAGATATTTGTGCTTTTCTCCTTGTGTCTACTCACAAAGAGTAGCTTATCATGGCCTGCAGGCATATGTATGTCTAAAGAACACTGGCTTAAAAAAATAAGAGGGTTTTTGTTTATACAGTTTTCACTGATTCTGTTTATAGATGAATTGGTTTAAAACACTTTGCAGAATGATGGATGACAAGAGCATTGGACTCACCTTTAAATCTGTTATTATTATGTTACAAGTTGGCAATTGCTTCCTGTGGAACTTTACAGTAATGGCAAGAGACCCTGCAAATTCCATATCTGCCCCTTTTGCAAGAAAACCCAGAGATTTCAAATCCCATGAAACTATAAACTGTTGTTTAAATGAACTTGGATGCAGGTGGTTATAAAATCTGAACGTTTAATCCTAGGAGCATATTTTAAATAACAAGTTGAAGTGACTTTTAAAAGCTCTTCTATTACATTATTCTTATGCTAGCCCTGTTCCTTGTCTTGAATCAGCATCTTATGGTGAAAGTTTTGTGTGGTTTTGCTGTCCCTGAGATTTTTTCATGGTCGGTGGTCCTACCTGTCTAAAATTGCTGGACTGTGAACTGGACTTTTCTTTTAGTACGCTCCATGTATGTGCTTTCTGTTTCGCTTGGGTTGCTTACAGTTAATTAAATTTATCATAAAGGAAAGCCCAATAAGAGCTTGTTTTGGACCAAGTAGACTGAGTCACTACTTGGGTAACCAATACTTTAATATAGTTTTGTTACCGTATTTCCTTTTTCATTTAAATGGTTCCCTAAGACAAACAGTTGTTTACTTTGTGTTTTGGGTAGCATTTTTTTTTTTATTTTTGAAAAATCTGTTGAAAAACCTGCAAATGTTCCATGTTGTATTTATATTTAAAAATATTAATATAATGGAAAGGGCTTTTACCAGAAACTGTTGGTTCACTTGTGCTGAAATCACATTGGATTTTCTCTACAACTAGAGAACAAAGTGAAGATTGTGTATTGTACCAAGTAAAACTATTTCCTATTGAATGAAATAGCTAGCTATTCCATAGGAAATTTTCCTTTTTGGCTAGGGCTTTGAAGTACAGTGTTAGCAGAGGAAGAATAGGAAAAGGGGAGATTGTTTTGCCCGTTGTAATGCAGTAAATCTCTAGCGATGGCCCAAACAGCCATGCTGCACCTAATTTCATCTTCTCTACTGCTTCTGCTGCTGGGCTGCTTCAAAATGACAGCAGTGATGTTCTCCTTTATATTTTTCCATTTTTCATAGACTTCCATTTCTCTTGAAAATAAAAGCACTGAAAGGTTATATTTACTCCTAGAAGAAATAGTGAGAGGTGCAAAGAACTCTTGACAGTTGTCCTGAGGCAGCAGAAAAACTAATAATGAAAGAAACAGTTCAGTGTCTGTAAAATGTCTGGTCTAAAATGAATACATCCCTCTTCCCTTCTTGGAGATATGCTGGTTAATGGAATTCCAGCAGACTGGTGAGTGTTGTGGATGATAACTAGTACCTAAGAACGGCAGCTATTGCTGCAGTGGGAACAACCTAATTTTAGTGTTAGCTGTAAGCATCATTTGCATATGCAATAAATAATGAACTTGGAAGCAAAAAGACACATTATACCAAGTGATTTTTTGATTCCTATAGAATGTTCTGTCACAGTGACTCAGAACTTGGCAAGTTGCTTGAAGACATCAGGTCTTTTCTCAGAAGAGCTTGAAATACTACCTAGGCAGATGTAAACAGACAATGATTTAGATATAACTGTGCAGCAGGATTGAGATTGTATTATTGGAATTTAGAATTGTTTTCCTATTTGTGAAAGACTTCTTGATCTGTTCTTCTCTCCACACTAGCAAACTAGAAATAATTTATTAGATTCTATTTCAATATCCAATATTTGCTTTAGACAATAGTAAAGGAGAAGGCAGGCTCATCTTCAAAACAAGCACGTTAATATTAGAAACACAGCTATATAGAGCTGTCTAAGAGTAGTGTCTTCTCAATGTAATCAGGCAGTAAAAAAATGTGGGCTTGATGTGCAATTCCACAGCCTCTATAGCATGCATTTAATAATTTATCTGTATTTTTGTCACTGCTAGTCTGTAGAGACAAAAAGTAGACTAATGAGGCAGGTAAAGTTCTGAGAGCAGATTGAGATTTTTTTAAGCTTCATGATGCATGAGGCTATGTTGTGATGATAAAGCACAAGCAGACACCTGACAACAGTCTTGGATTATTACACGCAGAATTTTAGTAGGAGCTAGATGAACCTCTGTTCAAATTTGAGGATAGGTGGTTTGCAGATAGCTGTCTGCAGCTCCAGCCTTGGATGACAGACTGATGATACATATAATTTAGAAAGACTGGAGTTTACTGAAATATTTATACTTCCGCAGACTGTCTTGTTCCATGTGTGCATGGAAACTGCAAGATTATTCTGAGAAGCTGGCCAAGCTTCAGATGTGTGTTAGCTGAAACTCTCTGCTTCTACAGGAGAGTGGGACAGGGAATGGCTACCCTAATACTCCTGAAATCAAAATGCAATAGAAGATTATGTCAAATATTTCTGAAAATTCTCTGGATATGCACGAGGTTGTCTGTATTTGGGTTTATCTAGTGCTTATTGTATGTCTCTTAGATCCTTGGTCCTCCAACTTTTTCTGGAAGTGTAATGAATGTGATTATTTCTTTAGCACACTCTACTATGGGAAGGAGTGGATGCTGACTTTGCCCTTCTTGAACCATGCTAATAAAAGCAAAAATCCATCACAGTAAACAGGAACATTTTTGTATTAAAGAATCCACTTTACAGTTTTTTGGCACTGTATTTTTTTTGCATTTTACTAAAAATGTGAACTGTAATACTTTTGTGAGGACATTTATTTTGAAATAAAATAATGATCTATGCAATAGAAAAAAATAGTTATGTAAACCAGATGAGTGTCAAATAACTAGAATTAGGTATAATTTGTAGATACCGACAAGGAGTAGCAGAGTTTAGTCTGTGTGAAAATCCAGCCTTGGTTACATCACTGCTGTAACACCTATTAAAATAGAATATTTTACTGATTGATTTCTTTAATTTTAAATGAGCTCAGTTTTTCCCTCCTCTCTTGTTTTGGTTTTGTTGGATCGGCTATCACTTCAGGAGCTCTGGCGTCTTTGCCCCTTTGCTGGGTGGTGTTGCACATGCTCTCTTTGATTTAGCCAGTGCTGCTGCTAGGAAACCAGCCCGGTGTGAGAGCTGTTCTCTTACCACTCCTAAGTGTGGGTTATTGGTTAGTTAGAATTTGTTACAGAACCATTTAATATTGCTGCTTCATTATGAAGAAATTACTTCAAGGGTGCTGGGTTTTGGTTTTTCAGCACTTGCTCTACAGCTGTGGATTTGTGCTGTTATCCTTAGTGCTGTTTGTGTGAGCAATACCATTGATTGAGCAGAACTGTTCATATGGACTATTTTGCCGCAGTGTAATTTCATTTGAAAACTCTACTAAATAATATTTTGCCTTCAGCAGGTGTACATAAAAACTGTGTCTACTGTGTGTTCCTTGTCCCCCCTCACATATTCCTCTATCTTTTCAGTGGAATATGTAACCATTTTGCCATTGTCATTCCCCTCCCTCACTAGTTGGATAAACCGTTTCTTTTTGCATTATAATGATTGTGAAGAAGATGTAATAATATATTTATGCTTGTGTTCTGGAAAAAAGCGTATAAATGTTTTGTATTTTATAAATATTGGAGAAAAAAACTTCAGCCTCTCAGGGATTTGGGATCACAAGCCTTGTTTTTCTGAAATTGCATGAGGTGTGGATCTGTATTTTTCTTTGTTGCGTATATGCCAGTAGTGCTTTGCTGTTTTCTGCAGGCTTTTCATTTGTATTTTGAGGGTTAAGTAACTTTTCCTGTTTTTTCTTTATCCTTCACTGTAACCACAGTAACCATTTTAACTGTGTTTGATTTAGTCCCAGTAAACAAGCAAAAAATTAATATTTAGAGCAATTCATAGGCAAAGCAAACTTACCTCCTTATTCCAGAGGGTTTAATAAATTAATTAATTATTTTTGATTTCAAATTAGGTGTATTATTGACAGGTTAAAAGTTGTTCTGTTGTGTTTTCAGCTTTTTAACTAGGTCTGTAATCTTTCCGCTTAAGAAATACACAAAAAACCCCAAAAGAGCGCTCATTGAAACTAAATGAACTGCCAATCCAAAGACCAGAAAACTTCCAGTAAGTAAAAGAACCCAACAAAACCCAACCAACCTGCCCCCCATTTGGTCTGCCCCACAACAAGGAGCTCAAGGGTTCATTTGACTGTGACTTGAAAGCATTGTTGGAGATGTGAGAGGCCAGAGAGGTCATAATATGCAGCAAAACATGAGTGACTTCACTCCAGTTAGCATTCGTTTTAAATCTGCAAATTCTGAATGTTGGCTATCAGGCTCATATTTGAGCTCTTGCATTTATTTTTGTTGTTTCCAGCTCTATAATTTCATTTTTAGATCAAAAGCAAGCTGCAACTCCTCTTAGTTATAATACTTATATTGTTATATTAGATGTAATATATGTAATAGATATGAGCACATCTATGTGATATATTATAGCTAATATATCTCTGTATATAAAAAAAAATAGATACATATCCAGTTATGTAATACAGAATGTGTTATATTAGATATGATATGTATATCACAGATATATGAACACAATATCATCAGAATTATATCAAATACAATAATACAAAACAAGACATATAATACATTGTGTCTTGGTGTACAGGTATCCAAATAGATATACACACAGCAAAATATATATTATATATACTGATATATAAATATATATAGGTAATGCAATAATATATCAATCATCAGCTTGAGCCACTGCATGCTGAAGTCTGGCATGTGTAAAGGTAAGGCCCTCTAAGTTGGTTGAAGGTTCTTAGCTCATGGAGAAACAAAGGTCTTCGTTTCCCATAGTGGCATTTGCTAACACATAAACAACTTTGATAATGCCACAAGTTAGGGAGTTTTGGAGATGAAAGGAGCCTCTTACTCCCATGAAACATGGCAAATATACAGGAATTGGTCACAAACATTCAAGGGAGCATTGTCTTTTGCACTACATGGCTTTAAAATGGTATTTTGTTAGATTTATAGCCTGACTGCATTTTTTAATTTTTAAACTTCTACCTACATTAATATTTTCTACAATACTCTTCCATTTTCTTCCCAAGCCAATAGGAGCATATAATACTTGGGAGTGATTAATGGTAATTACTGTGATGTATTATTCTGTGTGGTTCAGTTAAATGCAAAATAAAGAAAAACATAAGAGAAAACCAGAAAATCACAATGCCAACATGAGAGCAGCAATTTAGGGAGGTATAAGTGCATTGTATTTATTTTTAATGTGTTAGCTCTCTTGACAGATATTGTCCCATACTTTGATCTGCTGATAAACTGCAGTTTTTAGCTCTAGCAGTTTGTTCCCAAGTGTTCTGCACAGTACAGATACTTACTTTGTTTGTCATCTATTCTGGAAAGTTCTAGGGAGGCGAATGCAAGATCACACTCACCGTGGAGGCATCAGAGAGGAAAGATGGGAAAATAAGGAGGTGTCTCAAAGGTGGCGGAGCTCTGCTGTGCTGGCTGCTGCTGTGGGCTGTGGCAAACTGGGCAGCTCATGGACACGGGGCTTTTGCTCTTGCCAGTATGCAAAGATGCAACCTAAAGTCACAGTTTTATCTGAAAATGCAAAGTTGTTTTGTTTGCTACTTCACTAGGTAATGAATATATTGGGATTCTCTGCTTTACCAGGAACTTGGTCTTTGCCTAATTAATTGTTAAAGGTTGTTAGCATACTGTGGTGGAGCTTATTATTAGAGCCTGCATGTATTTCAGAGAGCTATGACCCCTTCACGAGTAACTATAGAAACCTCAGCAGCCGTAGTTATTAGCTTAAATTATGGAGTTCATATTTTTAACGAATATTGTCCAGAGTCAGTGGCTAATAATTTTGGTGTCCAAAATGATGAAGACTGTAAAGTTCTGGTTATTTAATTCTGAGTAGTAATGTGATAAAAGGACTATCAGTTTTTTCCAGCACAAGTTCAGGAATTATAGAACATTTGCATGAGTTACTAGACAACACTAAAAAAGCCCTTAGATACCTTGCACATTTTCCAAACCTTCTGTGTAGAAACATTATGCCTGTGCCCTTTCTGCCAGATTCACAATTTAAGGGTAAAATTTACTGAAACAGCAAATAAAATGTCTTTAGTGTTTCTGTTTTGCTTTCAGTATATTTCTAATGCATGTTATTTCTTAAAACTGGATTTACACTGGTAATTGAGGTACTGAAAGAAATTCTGTGTCAGTCTGCAAAACAGTGGCAGGAGCAAGTGCTGCTGAAATGGAAGGGGAAAATAAGAAATGTCAAATGTGAACATTGTTGTTCAGCATTAGGGCCTGTAGGAATAGCAGGTTTGAAAATAGGAATTGTGTATTTGTACAACTAGTGAGATGGAGTTGTTACCAGCTTGTGTTTTGGAAAAAGGTGCTTTTCTTGTGGCGGGGGGAACCTGTCTCAGTCTTCCTTGTTTAAATGGCTTTATAATTTGTCTGAAGTGTAGAAGGAAACCCAGTTTGAAGGGTAGGAGTATTCAAAGATGATATTACTGTTTCATGATACTTATAGCACAGGCCTGTGTGGGGAGATAGGTTACTGGAACAGAGCAGTGATAATCATGATGGTTTCTGTGTTGCTAGAGCTGGGAAATGCAGGGGAGAGTGTACCATAACATCCTAACAGGAAATGAAGATGTTGCTCAAACATGTTAGGATGGATTTTGCCCTAGTTGAGAGAAAGAGAAACTAACTTGTTTCACCACTGGTGTTGTTCGTAAAGAAATAAATCCCAAACCATTGTGCTTTGGACCAGATAAATGATTTGGGCAAGACTATCCTCTCTGTGAGTAATTGGGATGCAGAGAGGAAGGCAGTGGGCAGAAATAAACTTGTTTTGATGGCAGGATCAAAATGTTGAAACTAGCCAGTGGGAAGAAATGCCTGTGTTATACTTGGCATAAATGTTGTCCCACTTCATGAGTCATTGAGCTGTTCAAGTAATTAATGCTGTCATTGTTTTGTGTTTCTGCTCTTCTCTCTGTATATCTCATATTATATTGCAGGTTGTTCAGTCTGCAGGTGTTTTCCTGGCAGGATGCCACTGACTTACTGAGACAGGGCTGGCTGCTGACAAAGCTGTCCCTTTAGCTGGTGTGTCTCCAGAGTATCTTCACCTAAATACTCTGTATGAAATGATTGCCTTCCTGAACTGATGTTGAGGGAGACAAACTTAATTCTTAAGGATATGTTAATCTCATAGCAATATTTTAATAACTGGAACATGTATAAATGTGAGATGGGATGTGAAGTTGGGCAAACTTGCAGGTAGTTTTTTTCATTACTGCCAGCATTTTAATGGAAATCTGTCTATCAGAACTGTGGATCTCAAAAGCTGTGTTTTTATTACAACATAACCTGGAAGAGTGAAGGTGTTTAAAAGGAATGAATATAAACAAATGAATATAGACATGGAGTGTGGCAGAATGTGAAGAAGGCTGGTAGAGCAGTTCCCTAAACCCCACTTTGCTCTACCCAGTTCTTAGCTTTGTTTTTGGTTCAACAGCCCTTAAGGGCTTCTTAGGTAGCACTAAATACTCTGGAATCCTGAGTGCCAAAAGGAAAGTTTTTATGCTGCCTCCAAGGTTTGTGTGTGTATGTTCTCCCTGCTTTCCTTGGGAAGGCTCAACCCCTGGATGCCCTGTAGTGGAGACTCTGTGGGGACAGGGGAGAGGGGGGGTGGAGAAGTTTGTGTCAACTGCCTGCCCTCTCCTGCACTCTGCACAGCTCACCCACTGCTCAGTGAGTTTACAGGCTGCCCAAATTGAAATGCAGCAGCCAGGAGAGTCCACCTGGGAGCCTTTTATGCTACTGACTTGTCAAACTTGGGAAGGATATCCTTGGGAAGGATAGTGATATACAGTAATTGCAAATCTACAGTGATGTGCATGTGCGTTTTGTTTTGTGTGCACCTCTAACTTGTTAAATCAGGAGACTGATTTCTTACATACCTTTTAACTGTTGAATCTGCCCTCCTTATGTCCACATTGTCTGTACAACAAGTCTTTGTTTTGCTGCCTTTCAGCCTTTCTGGAGTTGAAGGTTTTCAGCAGTTAATTAGCACTTGCATGTGTGTGTTAAATATTCTATAACATTTAGGCATTGGATCCTCATTAGAATTGTGCAAGTATTTATTTATGTTATAACCCTCTGTAAAACTTTACTTTAAAAACCCCAAAAAACCGAACCCACAACAGAACAACAGCAATTTCTCTTTTCTTTGTTAACACATGTTCTCTGCTCTCAGTTCGGCCTTTGGATCACCAGGCTAACTGACAAAATAGTCACAGTCTTGCTTCTAAAAGCTTGAATCCAGTACATATTTGACATAGGACATTAATGATAGATGTATTTTTCTGTGAACATACTTTCTCAGTAATAGAAAGGACATTGGAGATTTTGGCACTCATTCTCTGTGGGTTTCTTGAAGAATGACACTGAATAAAAACAGGCTTTATGGAGGAGCTTGTGCTGCAGTGGGGACGTGAGTGGTGCAGAAACTAGGACTGGCTTTCTTGAATTTAAGTGGGCTCATTGGTGTTTATGCAGTTGGATTTTGGGGTTTTTTTGCAGTGCTGTAAAAATATAACCATGTCTTAAGCATTTTTAAAGTAAAAATGTAGATAGTGAGATCTAGTGAGTGTTAGATCTTCTTTATTGAAGACTTCAATATAAATATCAAACTTTTTTATATACTGTTTTTTATATACTATTTTTCTGAACAGATATTGAGGGGGTAGTTACTGTGTGTATGTGATCAATACTCTTCAAAATAAGTTCACCAGTGACTTTGTTAATCCTATTCAGAATGCAGTGATGAAGGGAGAAAAATAAAAAAAAAATTCACTAAAGAATAATTAGCAGAATGAAATTGAGTTAGTAGGTGTGACATCCAATTATTTTCTTCCCTGGAGATAAATATCAAGTCCAGGTTGGATATTACAATTGGAGGGTAGCACCTCTGCTGCTTCTGAATCAGGCAGAGTGAGAAGTAGCTGTGTCGTGTGAAGAAAAAAGGTCATGTCTGTGACTGCTGTGGTTAATGCGTAGTTTGATTTGGGAAGGGGTTAGCCACTTCTGATTGCTGCTTTAATGAGGACTTCCCTTTTTAAAAATCCTTGTTTTAAGGATTTCTACATGCAATATTTGATTTTGATAGTCTTCTTGTTCTATGGGTGGAAGCCATATGCAAAGGTTTTGAAAGACTTGTGTGTTCCAACACAGCATCTTTGACGGCTAAGACTGAAGCACAGGATTGCCTCCACACACGGAAGTATTTCTGCTAGGCTTTCCTTCTGAGAAGATAGTTTAAAATAGTTGTACTTCCATGGCTGTGTGATAGCTGGATTCCCTGATCCGTTGAAGGGGTGACATGGGGTGGAAAAGCTGGCTGTGACAGATTGATATCAGATTAGCTGGACATGTCAATTGACCTTGTCCCATGAATTGCAACCAAATAGTCTTCTGCAATGTGTTAGGCTGTTAAAGACATGGCTTCATCTGTGAAATATGAGAGCTGTTCTTTTCCCTTCTTTAAAATAATAAGAAAAAACTTTGCATTTAATAGCTGGTGTCTTTCACTTGAATCTTGTTTGGAAATACTGTATCACTTTCTTAAGTTGCCAAAATGCTTATATTGTGTCTATTTAGTGTTCTTTTAATTTTACTGCTACCTTGGGATATATTTCTTATGTTCAGTGTTTGCCATGGTAGTGTCCAGATTTTTTTTTCCCTCAGGAAAGTACAGACATTATTTTTTTCCTTTCTTGTTTTTTACTTAGCATTGTTCAATTCATTCTTGGACTTCTGACAAAATAAGCTCATGGTCTATTAAGAAAAGCTTAACTGTTTAAATAGCTGTCAAAAATGTCACAAGTACCTGTCCATGTAAATTACAGTTTTTGGAAAACTGTGTTGTGTTGGAGAAAAGTTTTATTACTAAACAGATGTAGAACTAGGTTAGTGTAAGTAGATGGTATAATTATTTGTTAGAAATAAATGAAAAACACTGTTAATTGGGTTTTCTATCATGTGAAAATGGCCTGTGTCTCACCAGCTAGTTATTCTTTCACTCATTTTTAAATTTATGTTGAATTTACTGTTTTCCCCATAGACTATTTTTCTTTGAACTTTTACAGTTTATAACTTATATAGTCAGCACTTTCTTCGGTGAGAGAGGTGGTTCATTGATGTGTATGTATAGCTCTGAGAATTTCATGATACTTACGAGATGCAGAAGTACTTACATTTGTTTCTTAATGCAGTTTTGGTATTCCTTCTAATAAAGTATTCCACTATTCAGACTCTGGCTTAAATAGTGTTATATTAAATGCAGATGTGGCATGTAGGCAAGTGTTTTTTGGAATGAGATAGATGATCGTAGTATGATGGAATTGTTTAGGCTGGAAAAGGTCCATCATTGTTGGGCCCAACCATTAACCCAGCACTGCCAAGCTCGCCACTGAACCACGTCCCTAAATGCCACATCTACACATCTTTTAAATACCTCCAGGGATGGTAGCCTCACAAAACTTCTATTTCCCAGAACAGCATGTTCTGATGCTTTGTAACCCTTTTGAGGTTATCCAATGCTAATTTACAATCTAAATCTCCCCTGGCACAGCTTGATGCCATTCCCTTTTGTGCTGTTGCCTCTCACTTGAGAGATGAGACCACCTCCCACCTGGCTACAACCTTCTTTCAGGCAGTTGTAGAGGGATAAGGCCCCCCTGATCCTCCTTTTCTCCAGGCTAAACACTCTAGCTTCCTCCTCAAAGAACTTGTGCTCCAGATCTTTCACTGGCTTCACTGCCCATCTCTGGACACACTCCAGCACCTCAGTGAAACTTAGTACAGTTGACAAAAGATGTTCAGAGCTGAACAGAGATTTGGTACCAGGCAGTAAAACTGTATAGAGTGAAGAGGCACTGAGATGGGGGTGAGAAAGCTGACATTGTTCATTTGAAGGAGGAAAGCTGCTAGATTAATGGGAAAAACCACCTTCCTCACAGGAGCAGCCTTGACAATATATAGATGTTTTAATGAAATTTAAGGGATGGATTTCATAGTTGATTAGTTTATGTGCAAATCTCAGTTCTTATAGCTTTCCTTGTCTGTATATTTGGGTCACTAGTTTTACTAATAACTATTTTAGGTGATTATTTATTGGAAACAAACACGAGATGAAAGAAGTTGTGAATGAAGCAATGATCCATGCTTACTGTTACCCAGAAATTACTGTATCTAGAACTAATGAAAGGAATCTGATGTTAATGGTGTCTTAGAATATTTTTTCAGGCTTCTCTGTGTAGCCAGAATAAATATATGGAATGTGGGAAGTCCAATAAGTATTCACTGTTGTGCAGGAAATGAGATTACTAAACATTGGGTTTGTGCAAGTGACTGTTACAAACCTCTGTTCTACAGTGTTCATATCTTTATATGTAGAGTTTACATACAAAATCACATAGATCAGAACTGACTTTTTTGTTGAGTGGGGATAAGAGGCAGCTCTGACTAAGAATAATGTTTCTACTCACTATTGTGAGTAATTGTATGCCTTTGAATTTTTTTCATGACAGAATGCTTGGCAAACAGTTGTGTACAGGTACATCCAGGGATGGTGGAATTCCGTCTGGTCAAAATGGATGTGTATATTAGCTGCAGAATATAATGAACTTGTTCAAAATATACTTTGCTGTACATTTGGCAGATTACAAATGACTCATAAACTTTGTACAGCTTACCAGATCAGATTCAAGATATTGTTTAGATTTTTATTATTTTTTTAATCTGAGAATGACCAGGTTTTCTTTTTTTGCAATTTGTTTCAGCAGACTTTTTGGTCACATAATTTTCAAGTGCTCTAGTACATAGTTTCAAAGTTGATTATAGCTGTATTTTGAAAAAGTCAACAGTAAACTTTTTTAAGGACTTAGGTTTGTTTAAAATGCATTATGTAACTGTGGCCTGTGCAAAAGACTTCCTTTATAATGTCATTATGCAATGTTTTTCAAAACCTGATACTGGAAGGAAGTGCGTTTTGGAGTATATCTTGACCACAGAAAAGCTTTAGTTATTCTTTTACTACCATTGTAGCTTCCTTGATTTTTCCTCTGCCCCTAATGGGAAATGGAGCAAGTGCCTTTCCACCTTTGTGCTGTCTCTTGTGTTGTCAGTCTATCCATGTACAGCCACTCACATAGCAAAGCAGGGTCTTTTAGAGCTAGTCCAGGTTCTAATCTTTGTAAGAGAATGCTCAGTTCATACCTACCAATGTATTTATACCTTTAAGAGTAATTTTTAGCTCTCTTTTTTTATGGTAACCAGTTCAAGAATTTATGGTAGAGGTACTACTCTGCTTTTAAGCCCTCTGAGTTTGTGAAAACAAATTAATAATGATGGCTCCTGTCTTCCAGTCAGAATGTTCGATTTCATTGTGTTTGCCCAGATAGCATCCCAAGTAGATTGTAACTTTAGCTGGCCACTACATAAACTATTGGTAAGGACTGGCCCAAGTAAGGATTTTTGGCATGGTCCCATAAATACCTGGAGTTTTATGAAAAAAGTTGATATTTTTACAAAGAAGGAGATGGTGATTTGATAGTTTGGAGAAGGTAAAATTTAGCTGACACTTCATATCAGTTTCTTCCCATTCTATGTAGATTATAGTCAAGATGGAGTGGGGGGTGAGGAGGGGGGCAATGGAGGGTGGAAGAAAGGGCAAAGGAGCAAAACATTGCTTTAAGAACACAAATCAGCCAAAAGGCCATGGCACATACTTATTTCAGACTTTCTTTGAAGAATTAAATGGAGCTTTAGTTGAGAAGGAAGGACATACTGGCTTTTACATGTTTATACTTTCCCACTAAACTAAGCATTAACCAGCAGTTGTTGGAAAGACTGTAATTCATTAATAATAAAGCTTTTCTGTCCAGTGATGTTTTTCCCCAAGACAAAATGAGTTCAGGATCATGCTTACTTGCTATTTAAGAAATTTATAATCTGGCACTGAGTCTTGCAGGCCTTTTGAGACTCTGTCTACAACAGGGGGCATGATTTTTTCCAAAGAAAGCAAGGTTAAATACTGTGGCACATAAGAACGTATGAATCCCTAGGCAAGGAAGTTTTCTAGCTATGAAGTCATCATTCCCCAAAAGGAACTCACCCCTTCTTTTTATTTGATTTTGACATCGTTGCTGAAAATGTTATTAATTCTTTTAAACTGTTACAAGATTTGTCATGTTGACTGAACAAGCCTGTAATCAGCATAAGACCAGGTTTATTCTAATACCTGAGTCTCCTTATTAGAATCAGCATTAAGTGGTACATTTTCCTTGTAGCCAACTTCACATATATCTTCAACTCACAGGAAAAGCACTAGTACAGGAACTAAAGAATACTTGTAAACAAGCTCTGATCTTCTGTTCATACAAATGTAAATGGAACTTTCTGCTAAGACTTTGTAGCTTTTCCTTTCTCTCTGTTGTCTTTGGCCATTTAATTTAGAATAATTCAGTGAAGTTCTTGCCTTGTGGATTGAAAATCTATACTCTCCCCCCCATTAATTCATTTTATTTCACTTGATACAAAGTACTTCTATTTTTTTACTCTTATTATTAATGTTTATAGACTATAAATTAAATACATGATACTTATAAGCTCAAAATTTTCATTTTACCAATAAATTGTTATTGACCCATGGTATGTTCAATATCATAGCTGGTGTTGATAATGCTTTGCTCAATTTCTCAAAAGCTTTACAGAGTAGGAAAATACTATTGGGTTAGGAAATACCATTATACCAGTTTCTTGTTGCTTTTTTTTTAACCTTTTCTTCCCACTGGTAGTTAATCATTTGGTTAGTCCTAATCATATACAGATGTTATCTTTAAAACGTTGTAAGGGGCGGGGAGTAAGCATAACAGATAGTATGCTTTGATGGAAGGGCAAAAGTATGATGTACAGATACGTTGTAATTTATTGTTTGACTCTTCACTGGTTTTTAATATTCTGGCTTTTTGTGCAGTATGCATGAGTTCTCACAAGTGAGCCACTTTAGGCTGTCAATTTGACAAATGGTACATATTAGTTTTTAAAGCTTATTTGTAGCTTCATACTGTCTTTGAATATATTCTTTTCCTGCAGTGTGTCTAAGGTACTCCTTGAACATCACTTGAAATGTTTGAATATTCACAAATATTTTTGTTTAGTTAATTTAACTGTCATGTTCTCACTTCTTAAAAGAAAAATCTAACATGACAGAGTACTGTAGGCTTTGTTTTCCCCCCTAAGGATTAGGTTTACATCCTTATAGTGTTTTGAAGGAGTCTGTCCAAAACTGTACATACTTCCAGTACAGATTTCCAGTATTCTTTGGCTCCTCAAAATGATGGTTGTTGAAACACAAATGTCTGTTATGATAGATCATAAAGGTATCTGCTTTACTAGATGAAAGTATCCTGCTCTTCTATGGGGGTATAGTTTATAAAATCAGTTTAAAAGAAACAAGTGTCTGTCTTTGAACTGTGTTCTTTTGCGTGTTAGCAGTCACTGTGCTCTTCTTGTTTAATGGGAGCAGGTTGTGGGTTCTGCAATAAAACCACCTGTAATGGAGGTGCCAGTTTCCTCATAGCTGCTGTTCTTGCCCAGTGGCTTCTGTGGTTCTGGGATCACAGTATGAAAGGAAATCAGTTGAAATTCTGTCACTCCCAAAGTTTAGCATGAGATGTTGTTGTAGAAATTCAAATACAGTAAATACCATAAATGCATCTTTTACATGGTTTATGGAATGGTTATGACAGTATAAATTTTTTTTGTTTTTTGTCTGGTGCCTTTGGATCCTGTTCTGGGATTTTTTTGGTTGTAGCATTATAGAGAGAATATTGTTTGTTGATTCCTTCCTTTTTAATGTTTGTAATTGCCTTTGTAGTTCTTCTCTACAATTGCATCACATTTGCCTTTTCCTGGTAACATCAGTGAATATCGGTTTATAGACGTGTATACATGGCAGCCTCTAAGAAGATGGTGTGTGTTTGTTTCTTGCTGTTGCGGGCTCTGCAGAGTTTCTTGCTGATACTTCTCAGCATGTGTGGTGTTTCCTATAAAGCCAGTCATCCCTTGCTGTGCCTGTGTGCTTCCTCAGCAGGACTAACTTGTGCTCTGCTGGATCAGAGCATACAGAGAATTCACAGGTGCTTGTGAACCCCTACTCTGGAGGCTTTGACTGAGGAGTTTGCAAATGCAGCTGTTCAAAAGGACTCTGTTTATCTAAAAAAAAAAAAAAAAATCTGTGGAGAAGGAAAGAAAAGGGGAAAAGGAGGAGACATCAAACTCTTCAAATGTTTAAGGCTTTTTTGTGTCTTATTTCCAGTTGCTGCACACTGGATTATTAAGCTTGAGATTCTGGTAGGTTGATGTCTTGTGAGATGTCTGAGTTAGCAAGGGTGTGATGGAGTTTACATCAGCAGCTCCTGTCGAAAGAGTAGGTTGCAAGTGCTCCTAATTTTCTCAGGGCTGATTGTTTTGGTTTTTTGTGTTAGTGTTTAATCATCACATTTTTAAAATCAAAATATGAAAGCAAATAAAGTAATACTAACAGTCTTTACATTTCCCAGTTCAGGATGCTGGTCCTGATTTTCATGTGTATCTCATATCTGTGACAAAAATTTCTTTAAGCAGTATTATTGAGAGTGTTCTCAAACTGGAAGACCAGATAGTGTGTTATCTACTCAGAGCAGCAGCACAATGTCTTGACTTCACAGTCGGAGCACTTTTTTTGTCAGAGGACAATATGGACCCAGAATTGGTAGATTTTGGCACCAGTGAAAAATTTATTATTGCAGTGCAGGACTTGGTTTTTTTAAAGCCCGTTACAGATATGCTTAAAGAGTTGAAGTAACATGTCCGGCATTTCATTCTGTAGCATTAAAGTATTCTGATATTTGAATATATATTTTATGCTCTATTATGCCATATCAAATGATGTTGCCCTGAGGGCAAAGGTGGAAAACCTGAGCAAAGAAAAACATAATTTTTGTTAGGTAGGGGAGCTTTGCGCTGCATCGGAAAGCAGTTCTGGCATAGCTTCCTTGTGTGTATCTGTGTTTGAAGTGTGGAGAGAATGGCATGGAAATAGGTTTTCAGAACACCAGTGAGCGTGCTTGTGTTACAAGCTGTTTCCATTTCCTTTTCTGCTGATAAGTAGCATGGTGCGTTACCAGTGATACTTCCTCTACTCCCCTATTCTCTCTAGATCAGAGTTAGCACTTGCATTGAATTAAATGCTTCAGTGAAGAGCATGAGTTTAAGACACAGTGAGTGATAAAAATTGACATCTGAAGATGAGTAGGGCTGCACAGGAGGCAATTGGTTTGGAGTGCTGGTGGGTAAGTCCTTTATTATTACATAAGTGAGTAAATAAAATTAAATAGTGGACATTTTGGTGAGATCCCTCAAAGGCCTTTCATGTTCCTTGCCTGCAATAGTTTCTTCTGTTTTTCACCTATGTTATATAGATAAATCCATTTCCATCTGATTGGGTTAAGACTTGTTACATATGTGCAAAGCTTGGTAAGGAGAAATTAAGCCCTGATCTCAAAATGTGTCTGCTTCATTTTCAAAAGAAAGGTCAAAAAGCATTTTCTGTTAAATTAAACCTGAGTTTCTGAATGTGCCTTGAACATCTTACTGAAGCAATTACATGATTTTTTTGGATTAACTCAATGCTCATGCTACAGAACAGACAATTATAATAAGTAGTCCACAACTGAACTTTGAAGTGCTATTTGGTAATATTAAGTAAACCTTGCATGTTTGTTAGCAGCTTCAGAACTCATTCTTAAAACTTACTCAAATTCTGAACTTTGGGCTTTTTCCAGCAGATATGTTTGCACAGTGTAAAGCATGAGATAAGCCACATTTGTTTCAATGAGAGAACACTTGAGCCTGAAATTCCTGCCACTCCTGAATTCATTGTTTGGTAATGAGCTCTTGCTCATTAGGTTGTACTCTAATGTTTCTGCTTGGAAGACTGGTAATTAACAGTAGATATTGTCAATAAGGATCATTTTAAGATCTGTTGGCATTTCATGTTTTACTTGGGAAAATTTCAGTAAGTTTAATAGTCCTGCTGTAGCTGCAGGATGCCACCAGTAGTAGCAGTAGCCTCAGCATGCATGTGCAATTTGTGTGTGCCAGGCAGTCAGGGTGTTATGGTTGGTGTTGGTGCCGTAGCTGTTCCCATGAATATTCCCATGATGATTGTGTGAGTAGTTTGGAGGAGGAGTAGGGGTGATATTACTCTTCGTGATTGTTTTTTGAGGATTTCAGGGTGGGGGTGTTTGTTTGTTTTATGAGCCTAGTGCCTTCACACAAATCCTTTTCTGAAGATAAGGCTTGAATATGAGGCCAGGCTTCCTTAGGTGAGCTCTTAACCTTCTAGAGGAATCAGGGAACATGTTTGGCTGTGTCTCCTGCATGCTGGAATCGACTTGCTTGGAGTTACCTGCCTGACTCTGCCTGGCTTTGGACTGACAGTCCCCTCCTGCCTTTCAAAGGCTGCCAGGCCAGCTAAAGTAAAAGGACCAGCCTTAGATTTAATTTTATCAACTGCAGTCCGTGCAGAAAGTTAGAAAACTGTACAGAGAATCATATTTTCACTTAAATACTTTTGAATTTAATGTGGCAACATTAATAATAAAATGCAGTAATTTTAGAAATTAACTCCCTTGTATTCTGAAGTTGTTAGGAGTAATGCATAAATCACGGTGAAGCATATAGATAAGTGAAGTAATATAGTTTAAGATGCTGCATTTCCAGAAGTCGTGTTAATTTCATAGGACATTTAATATGTGAATAACTCACTGTGAAAACAAAAAAAAACGTAGAAATTATTACTCCAGAAAGTTTTATGGTAATTTGTGAAGGCCGCAGAGAGATTCCATGCTATGATGATCGTAATTCAGATATATAAATAATAGACCATTTATTTTTCTCTTTGCCTATTAAGCATAGTCTCTGGAGTAATAAAACAGGAGTCAGAACCTCTGGGTGGCTACTTAATTTTTAAATATGTTGATAGAATTAACAGAGAAGGAAGAGGTCTGAAAGCTTGTGTATCTCTGCTTTATGTGTTGTGGAATTAAAAGTAGATCTAGTTGTTTCTTCTTTTTTTCTTTAAAAACAAACCAAAGTGATATTATTTTAAATTGATAGAATTGAATTCTAATGCTTGAGAGAGTTCAGTTTATTAACATCTATTGTAGAAGTTATTTTAAATTGTAGGATGGATGACTGTTGCAAGGTTTAAGAAAAAAATACAGCTAACAAAATCAAAGTCTCAAGATCAGGTGAAGAATGCAATGCTAGGGGCTGTACTTTTGAATTTACTAATGATTTGATTAATATGAAAGAGAATAATTGTTCACAAAATTAATAAATCATTGCTGTGGAAAAAAGTCTTTTTTGTTTTGCATATGTAAAGATAAAAAAACCTCATAATACTGTGATTTATCCAGGTAGCTTAGCAATGCTGTGTACAAACCACTTGTTTTGATGCTACTTTTAGTTCTAGACTCTCCCAAACAAAAAAACAAACAAAACCCCCAGGATAAGCATTTCGTGTTCTTGTGTGAAAAACAACCTGCCAGAACAATGCAAATGTGAAAAAAACCACAGTAGTGATAAGATGCATTAGAAGCTTGAGAGTAAGAGAAGTCAAGACACGTTCCAGTCGCAGATGTGCTTGTTTAATACATGGGAGGGTGAGAGCAGTTTGTGATCTGCATGCAGCAGGATGTGATGTGGAGGGATTAAACCAGAGGTGCCATGACCTCCTCACTGGTTCTGTGCTCTTGTCGCTGGCTAATTTTTGGACTGTGTGTGACAGAATATTGAGGGTCTCCAGCAGTAGTGAGCTCAGAGCTACTTTTTACTGATTGAAGCATTCATCGGCATCACTTTTGGAATAGTAGAGTGAAATTCCTATTTTAGCTGAGACAAGAAAAAATTTTAAAAAACAGAATAATTTGTGTAGATCTAAAAGGAACAATGTTTCATATTGTAAATGCAAAGTTTTAAAAATTTATAAAAGTAATTAAAGATTAATAAAGGTTCTTAAAACACTTTTATAAGAATAATTCATATAGTAATTCTATAATAAGAACTGTTGCATATCTGCATCTTGGGCAGAATTTATAGTATGTTGCTTCAATATACTGTATACTTGATTAAAGAGAAGCAGTATTCTCCTGGGGGGATTTTGCTTTCAAGGTTTGTGGCTCAGAACAGTGCTCTGTGTGTGGATATTGGGGTGGTTCCTTCAGTGTGAGTGCAGTCAGGAGGATGGCTGGGGACAGCTGGCACTGCAGGGTCCCCTGGGACAGAGCACAGTATGTCCTGGTGCCTTGGCTCCAGAGCCGTTCATTCAGCTCACACTGACGGCCTGAGCTGCTCAGTTGCTGTGGAGGCAAGTTTTTGAGCATCATTACAATTTTTCTAATCGACCTGTAATTATGCTTTTAGCCTGATCTCATCACCCTGCAGTTTGTAAAATGTCCTGTTTATAATTCAGATTTACTCAGGGCAAAACTGGGGAAGTACATTCCAGAGCTGACTGAATTATAAGAAGGCTCTTAAAAAAGTACAGTCTTATTTAAATCAATAAAATGTAGCGCTGTGGTGTTAGACAAGACATGTTCAATACCTTTCAAATATCTTCCTACATTTCATTTTCCAGCACCAAACTCTCTTTGCAAGTCAGAAAGACAAGTTATCAGTAGGATGAAGATCACTTTTGTGATCTTGGGTCTTGAAGAGAGGGTACATTTCCACAGAGGATTTGTTGTAAAGGGATCACTGTTATTTGTACCATTAAGCCAGTAAAAGAGAGAAATTATGAAATTATCTGGATAATTTTTAATGATATTGCCTTGAAAAGCTGGAATAGAACCTGCAATCATAAAACGCGGCATTAAGCCTAGTTTTGAAACAGTTTTTGATTTGGGTTGACTTTTAATTGAAATATTTATGTTTGAAAGGAATTGAAAATTTCAGTTCAGTTGCTCCCATGTAAGCATTCCCGATTTGCTTTCTGCCTCCCATTACATTTGACATACTTTTTGGCAATCTGACAGAAACACAGCTTACTAACAATGAACCTGAACTAGATTTCTTAATTTTTCTAACCAGTGATAAAATGGAATGGTTATGAAAATACTAAGCTGTCAGCAGTGAAGGAAACCACAGCTCTCAGCATTGCAGCTCTGTGGAAGCGCTGGACTGCTGTGCATTCTGTCAAACTGGCTGCTTTAAAATTAAAGCAGGGTTTCTCCTTTCACATTAGTGCTGCTTTTAGTTGACATCACTGTCCCTACAGTTTATATAGTATTTGTATTCAATTGTGCAAAGCTTCACTAAAACTGGGTCACTAGTTTTTATGAATGCAGTTCTTGAAAAGTAAAAGCAAAAGAGCTTTACTGCAGGATGGACTGCACCCTGTCTGTGAGAGAGCAAGTAAAGTGCCATAAAAATTCCCTTTAAATATGAAACTGTTTGAACCTGGCAAATCTTCATGGAACTCTGATCCACACATATTGTTTTTAAAAATGAAATCTTGGAAATTAACTTGTCATCAGAAGATAATATGAGCAGAAGAGAAAGGTGAAGCTAGAGCAGAACCTCTTTTCAGGAATAAGGAATTAATGAACAAAAATTGACTTAACTCTAAGCAGAGAATTTCTGGGGATCGTTAAATTTCCCAGAAGGCGAAGTCAATTTGCCTTTGGCTTCTGTCTTAATGTAGCAGTGACAAGTAGTAGTTTTGCAGACAGATTGTCCTCTAGAGGATCCTGATTCTTAATTGTATAGAAGTTCTAATTGTTCCATTTTTAAGTACTAACTTAAATAAGTTGTGCATATAACTTAATTGTGGTATGAACATCCTGGATGAATTTAAATGAAGCAAATAAATCTCACAAGTGCTGTTTAAAAAGACAGAATTAAGGACATGCTAAGAAAGCAAGAGATTAAGTGTTTCACTTAATAAAATATAGTTGCCTTTTAAAATCATACTGTTACTGCAGTGTTTGCAAGTTTCCTTACTGTATTGTGCTTTTCCTCCTGAGATGGCATCAATAGTCACTGAACAAGGCTTCAGTGAACATTACACAAAATTTAACAAAACAATGCTCTTCAGTATTAAAAATCATGTCCGAGTAAGGTGTTTGGATTGTCTGGCTGTTGATAGCTGGTCAGAGCCCAGGTATAAAAGGCTGGAAAGTAATGTGAAAGCTGAGGCCAAGGCAGATGTCATGATTTCAAGCCTGTATTCCCCTCACCGCATCCGCTCTTTTGTGAGTCTCTGTGGAAAGCTGGTTTTGGGGAGCGGCCTGTCTCTTTTATGTGCCTCAGAATACCTTGATGTTCTGGTGTAGAAGCTTTCAAAGACTCAAAGCAGAGATGTCTGAAGTTTTTCTGACACCTGCTTATGATGATGGTAATTTTATTGAAAGAAAAAGGGCACTAATAATTTTTGTTATTAACTGTAGAATGTACATTTAGCTTGAGAGCATATTGGAGATGCTTTCTTGCAGTGTGTCCTGTGTAACTGCTTCCCAATAGAACAGTCATACTAAGAATTTCATCAGTTTGGTTAAAACTGTTTAATCAACAGCTTAAATATGGAAGGTACCTTAAAAAAGCAGTGTTGAGTGAGGAATAATTGATAGCTACTTGAACATGCCTTAAATTGAATAGAATTTCCAAAATTACCACAAATAGAAATATTGATGAATTAACTACCACTGAAAGGAATGGCCTCCCTGCTGCCATTCCAGGAAGAAAACAGTAACTTTGAGTAAAAATAATAATTAGAAAACGTAGAAAAAAAATAGCAGTATGTTCCTTTTCACGGGAATATATGTATATGTTAGCAAATTATATATTACAGTTTGGTCTGTGCTTTGGGGATGTTGATACTTCTTGACACAGTGTTAATATTACAAAATATACAGGCCCTGATGATTCTTTGGGTTTTGATTGGATTATAACTCTGCCAGATATTATCTACAAACAGTGAATTCTTTTGGGCAATCGTATTAAGTTTCAAATGTTCATTAGTTAACACTGCATTTACTAGGCAAGAAGAAAGAGCAAAACTTAATTGGAGTATTTAGACTACTGTTTCAGCATGGAAAAATTCCCCTTTTACTGTATATACTGGTTTCTAATTGGAAAAGATAGACTTCCAAATAGCAAATCAACACAAAATGTTAGGTGTCCTGGGTAAACTTGGTATACCTTTAGTATAGCTAAAGCAGATTTGTGATGTGTATGGTTTATATGAATAGCCCTTGTGCAAAAATGTTTTTGAAGTGGGTTTCAGTGGATTAATTGAACACTGCTTAGGAAGTCTACACAACTAAGTAATTAAGGCCAGTGGTCTGTAGCAGTGAGTTCATTCTGTTGGGAACACAATTGTAATATCACCATGGCTTTTCAAAGAATCATGGCCAAGTGTTTAGCATGTGCCAACATTTTATTCCCAGGGGAAAAAAAAAAAAAAAAGAAAATGGTGTTGCAGGTTGTATTACTTTAATGACTAAGTCTAGCAGGCTTTTTATTAAAAGTGCCATATCACAGGCCCAGACTCTTTAATATGATGGGCCAAACCAATTAGACAGGGAAAGTCACAAATGCAGTGTTTAGTTTAAAAAACAAACACCACCACCCTCGACATCCCCCCTGCCCCAAACTAGCAACCACCAACCTTTCTCTTCCCCAGGTTACTTTTTGAGCTATGGATGTGACTGAAAGCTGACTCCCATCCCTGGATTCAGGGAGCTACTCAGCTGCAGTTCACATTCATCACTTAGTACAAGTAAATGTTGCTTTATTTATGGACACCCAATTTCCCTCCTTTGCAGTGCTTCAACAACCATTCTTTCATTTTAAATAGTTACAGACATCCCCTTTGGATGGCAGAACAAGGCAAAACAATTACTAGCTGTGGATACACGAATTTGAACATCTCAAAATAGTGATGCGTTGCTCACTAAGGTGTCTCTACAGTCCAGCTGAGCTGACAGGCTCTGTTAAGCTCTGCTCAGTTGTTTTATTTACAGGCTTTTGTGATTGTTCTTTTGGTTGCTCTTGACTTTGCTAATAACTCTGCTGAAATAAATTATTTCGGAGTTGTTTTTCAGTAACTCTGAGATTCAGGCAATGATCTGAGCAATTGAAAAGAAAGGTCTGTTTAATTTTATTTAACAGTAAGCTGGTACCTCAGTTTTCAGGTTCATTAGAGCTGCATATCTATAGCAACTTTTTTGATTAAAATTCCAAATGTCATGGTTGTGATAGAGAAGAAGCATTAAAGAAATAAATGTGAAAAGTACTGGTTAAGGAAGGTGACCGTGATTTTACTCCTTTCAAACTAGGGGAAGCGCTTTAGTGCATTAACTGTGTGTAGACACTTATCATGGATCCATTACAACAGATCACCACTTTTTTTTCTAAGGACTTCAGCTCTTGAGTATTTGCAGTTTAGACAGATGAAACTGTTATTTCTCACAAATGAATCAGATGCTTGACAGTCAGTTAGAACTTAATTTATGTGCAGGATATAGAGAGTGAATATGGCAAGATTCCAGATTTTTCTGTTAACTTATTCTGTGACTCCTGATGAGCATCTCAGCCCTGAAAAGAGACGGGCTGCTGATGCAGACATAAGATAAACTCATCATTTTATGGGAGCTTCAATAAACTACCCTAGAGCATAATCCACAGCAAAGCAAAAAAATCACTTGCTTTAAGGAATTTTCTGGTAGCCTTAGGGAGGGTATTAATAGAACTTCTCAAGCTTAACCTTGTTTTAAGCCTGTAATGCAACCATTGTTTGTTCTTAAAAGTCAGGAATTTTAAAAAGATTAATATGAAGACTAGCAGAGCTCAACCTGAATCAGGTTTTATGGTGTTGTCAGTGTCTAGTTAATTCTTAGGTAAAAGTCACTTGTTTTGATAAAATGTACATTAAACCTCAGCAGTAGCTTTAGTCAAGTATTTGTCCTTAACTTTTGTAAAAAAACCCTCAACAAAGTAAAGCTGTTTAAATTATTTTGAGATCTTTATTAAAGGTTTACAGCAAACATGTTTTCTGTTCATTGTGGTGGTTTATAGTGTTTTATTTTTTTGAAAATCGGAAATAACAAGTCTGCTTGATCTGGGCTGTGTTTGAACAGTGTTCCCACCTCTGCAGGATTTTTAGTTAGCTTTTAGAGTGGCAAGTTGGCCTCAGGGTGAAGAGGACTGTGCAATGCAAGGACTAGCAGACAGCATTGGGAGAAAGGAACAGTGCAGCAGGATGCCATGAGCTTTTGGGCAAAAACTCAAGGGGCTGTGTTGAAGAAAAGAATGTATTTTAGTGAGGCAATTAACTTGTGCTCTTGCAGTGCATAGGACTTGCAAAGAGTCATAAGAATAGAAACCAAAATTAAGAGAATTGTAGCAGGGAAAAATAATTTACTTTGGATCTTGAATATAAATGCAGTTTACAAACGGAAAGTGCTGATGGATGATGTTGTTGCATCAGTTTTGTCTTTTTTTACCCCCATTTCTGATGCTGGGGAAAAGCAAGATGAACCACCAGTGTGCTTTTTGAGAGGTATGCAGTTACCAGTTGTGAATCTCTTCTGCACAGGAAAGTTCTGCCAGGGCTTGCAATGCTTTACAATGCTGCAGCATTGTATTGGTTCTTAAAATGGAATCCCAGAGAGAGTGAGAAGGCTTTAGCAAACAAAGGATTGCTTTTGGTAGTGACTCTATCCCTCAAAGAACTTTGCTTGGTGTTTAAGACAACAATATGATCGTGTGTGTGTGTCTTCCCTTGTTTACCCTATGTGTCTTCTACTGGGTCCCATTAGGTTTTGCTGTAGAGCAGGTCCACACTGCTATTTGTTATTACTTCAAATGGTGTGTGTTTGTTTTTCTCTGCTAACAGATAAGAAACAAAAACTGAAACCCAGCTATCTGAGGCTATCAGATATGACGTGGAATAAACATTAACAATTTAGTCAAAGTATTTTGTTTTAACACTTCTAATGCTAAGCAGAGACACGCAGTTCAGAAAGCACATGTTCATTATTTTCCTGGTACCTTCAGCTCTGGATAGTGGGTGACAGGCAGTAACTTAGCTAACAAATGTGGAATCCTGCAAGTAAAGAATGGTGAAAGGCTATAAGTATCTTTCTAGAGTTCAGGGGAAAAAAACCCCAAAAACTGAGATGATAAAGTGTGGAAGGCCTTGTTTTACACTTCATGGTGAGAGCATATGAGCATCTTGAGGTAGCTTCAGTTCTTTCAGAAACTAAATATAGAAGATTAAAGTTGTATTTGTGTTTGCAGTATTGATGACTGCAGAAAATAAATCTAATCTGAGTGCTTTATTTTGTGAAGATTTTTACAGGTGAATGTGTGAAACTGGGCTACAAAGATGTGAGAGAGTTTTCTGTAATTGACTTGGAAGTACGTGGTCAGAGATGAGAATTTTTTGAATAGTAGATTTCAGTTTCCTTCCTGTTCTGGCTTTGTTCCAAAGGGAGCTAAGTGTAATGTGAGGTCAGGTTTCCCTGCTTCCTTGTCCTGTGACTGAGAACAGCACCATCAGCAGTATCAAATTCTAGAAGCCAGCAGTTTTGGGTATAAAAGGAGACTATGTTTTCAGTAGGTCTTTAGTTTTCCTCAGTTTTGCTTGGACTGATGGTGCAAAATAAGTTGTTCTCATCTGTGCTAAGACTTTCTGAAATGTGAGATGAACTGGTCACATGTATGTGCTCGTGCAATCTCTCTGGGGCACTGGAGTTATTTCAGTGTTGCTTCCTGTAGCACTTACAGCCATTCTTTACAGGCAGGAGTCTTGTGATGGCCAAGTTGCTCTTGTTTAGTTCAGTCTGTATTGATAAAGGCACTGTCTTCTTGGATATTGAAGAATTCTCATCCAGGAATTTGATGTAGGCTTTACAGTGGAGGCAAATTCAGTGGTGTCAGCTCATTCTCAGAATTTGTCAAGATTAGTATTTGTTTCATTGTGCTTAGCAGAACTGGTTTTCTTGTAGACATAACATCTGAGAAGCATGAGTACAATCCAAATCATAAGGATGCTAGAAAAGAGAGTGAAGTAGGTACTAAAAACTTTTTTTTATCTGAGGATTACTAATTTTAAGTGTATTCTTCTTAACATATGATTTGTCATTCTAGCACATTCTATTCAACAAATGTTGACAACATCAACATTTGATGTTGTCACTTTAATCTGTGATCAAAACTTTTCCACAATTGGGGTAGAGATACTTGGTGTTGTAACATATAATGCTGTTACTCTGGTAGCGAGTAAATATGCTGTACATGTCAGTTAGTCTATGGGAAATTCAAAATATTGCTGGAGATCTTCCTTTTTTTGAATGTCAGTATTTAATGTTAATGACAACATTTTAATGTCTGATGCTATTTCATGGTTGTTCAGCAAAATACTGCACACAGAAGAGGGGGAAAATATTGGAATGGAGATGGAGTGATGGAGATGTAGTGATGGAGAATCCTAAAGAAACTGTACTTATAAGATGCTGTAGGAACTCTTTTTGGCAGTCTTAAAGAATCACAAGAATTATGATGGAAGATGTTTAAAAAGATTCTTCTTTCTAATAGTTACATTTCTTCTTTTTTTTTTTGTTAAGATTTAATAGCAGTTATGAAACAGGAAATCTCACAAAGATTTGCTCAAAAATGCAGAGCCTGCTCTTCTTGAATTGAAATTTTACATATTAATAAATGAAAAGAATTTATTTTCTTTCATTGCTGAGGCTGTTGTGTTTTTTTGATGGGTAGTTGGCAAAACCGTTACCTTCCATGTGTCCTACTGAAAATTAGCAGAGTTCTAATCCTTTTTTTATCTGAGCTAATCTTAGTTATTATTTTATCCTGATCTTGAATTTGAGTTCTAGATTTGTAATGGATATGGTTTTCCCTGTGGCAGGAAAATTTGATACAAATACGCACTCTGACTTGTCGAAAATTCTAACGTGAGAACTCAAATAGTTGAATTTATGATGTTAATTAAATAGGCATCAACATAAATTGAGAAAAAACATTGACAGAGTGTATTTTATAAATACTCTTATTTACATGTTCAAGTACTGCATGTTTTCACTCCAAAGAGTCAAAATGAAAGTACTTTAGATTAGGTGCAGAGTTTGTGGAGTTATTCAGCTATAAAAGTTAATCTTTTTTTCACAGAAGGAAGGGAATTATGGCTTGGTGTTTTCCTTGCTAATGTTTTGTTCCTAATGCAAATGAGTATCTAGCCTGTTGTTCAACAATACTGTGGAGCTATCCATCGAAACTGGCTGTCCTTCCCTGCGGGTGACCCCCCGTGTGGGACCAGCAGTAATCTCTTCCTGCTGTTGCGGGCTGCAGCTGCTTTGAGAGGTGTGTGCTGAGCTGTGGGGCAGACCCTGTGGCTGGCTACAGGTGGTTGCTGCACCTCTTTTGTTTCCATATGGCTGGGATTTCTGGGGAAGAACTGAAGCCTCTTTTCAAGTGATAGCCTGTAGCTGTAATGCATGTGAAACAGTAGCAGTGAGAGATATTTTAGGTCAAAAAGTTGCCACTCACAGCCCTTTTGTTTCATCTGTTGACGGCACGCTTGTTCCACTAAATGAAATACATAGCTGAGAAGAGCATGTTCACAATGAAGAATAGAGACAAATGCATAGAAGTGGTTAAATCATTTACCTTTAAGAATGGTCACTACTGTACCCATTAAGAAGTAGTATATAACAGACAGTGTTATCCCACATCAGTCTGTGTGTGATGACTGAGATTCCTTGGGCTTTTTGTTGCATTTTCTTAGGTGTCCCAGTGATTTCCGCCGTACAGAGCTAGATGGAGCTATAAGATCTTCTGTCAATAGGTACGGTGCTAGGGACTCTTCCAGGTTCTCAAGTTTCTGTGTTAGCTTTTGGGCTGCTGTTGTCTGTTGAGGAGTTACCAAGAGTGAGCACATGTAACCCATAAATGCTCAGTAAGGGAAGTGGCACTGTTTAACCAGGCCCTGGTATGTAAGCGTACTGTGGCTATAGTCAACTGTTGCCTTACTTGAAAGGCACAAATTTCATTTGAAACTTGCTCCTCTGGGCCATCAAGGTGCTATCAAAATTGTCAGCTGAGGTATCATGAACACACTCTTCATAGGTGTCAATGATAGTGGGAAGGATCCCAAACATGGTGAACCTGTCGAATCTGCTGAAGGTCCTGTAATCATAGACAAGTCGGCGTAGCTTACAGGATTGAGTTCTGCACAAATATGTGGATGTGATAGCTAGTAGCCAATTTTTAATAGTGCCTGAGTACTTTAAGTTATGTTTTCCCCATTATTTTCTCTTGTCATAATTGTGCTGTTGCTTTGTGCTGCCAGTGCATGATAGATAGGAAAAGAACAAAAGTGCTAAATTTTTTTGTTTATTGTTCAAGTAAGAATCCTGTGTATTGGTAGATGGTTCAATAAAGGTCACCTTTGAAGTAGTTAATTGCAATAAATTAGTGTGTTGGATACTCTAGCAGGATTGCTCAGGTCCTTAGCTGTTAATGTATGCAGATCATAATGATGGTGAGCATCACAATTTTTAAGTTTTCGAACACCACCGGAATCAATTAGATAATTTATTAACTGCTCAAACTCTTAAAAATATTCCCATTTTATTTATTTTAATTTTCCCTTCTATCTGACTGTCATTTTGACTTTGCTGGGGACAGGCAGGGGGACTACACAGGAATAGAAAAATACTTTCTGCATTCCAAATTTATGAGGTTTGAATATTGCAAAAGATGCTATCTTGACAGGCGCAAGGGCTGCATTTCTATCTGTAGAAAACAGGCAGCACTCCAGGGAGTAGTAGTGCGGGTATATCTTTTCCAGGTGATGCTCATCACCTCTGAAGTGACCACCTTGAATGAGGTGGCTCAGTCGCTAGTCTGCAGTAGGTCTGCTGGCAGAGAACCATCAGCATTGGCGTCTTTGTGTTTATGCTTGTCTGGAATATGAAATTGGCAGTTTCTTTCTGGAAGAGAAGAAATACTTTTCTGGATTACCTGTTCTTGTTCCTGTTTTTCTTAAAATTTGCATAGTGTTCACAATAGTACAGTTTCTAATGATTTTTTTCCTTGACACTGCTGCACTGTGGCAACATATTGCTTTTATTTTACGGGTGTGAAATGCTGTCGAGGAAGTGAGGCTTGAAGTTGCATAGAACACTGTGTCACAGGACACTGAACAAAAGCCAGCACTCTGGGATCTTTTTATATTCTGATCCTAATCAAGCAATTTTTTTTCTCCCTAGTTTTGGATTAAGGTATTTGTAATAATTTTGTAAGTAGTGCTGGGTTTATGTCATAATGTACATAGTATTCATTGCATGTTTTCATTCTTCAATGTAACCACAGTTCTTTTCATCTGTACATATTTCATATTCCACTTTGAAGTTAGGCTGTTAGTTTTTTAAAATATTTACAGTAATGAATGGACTATAAAATGATTCAAATTATGAAGAAATCTGACAAAGTTGTGTAGCACTGTATTAAACATTAAAGTATTCTAGGTTACACATAATTGCTGTATATGGGTTGATTACTGTATGGAGATATTACAACACTGAGCATCTTTAGTATGTGTTTCTTTCGCTTTATTTGGAACAGAGCTCTGCTGCAATTTTCTTATATAGAAGAAATTTCAGCTAGTCCCCTAGTTTTCTCTTAGGTGAGTAAAAGCAAAGAAACTCTGCTGTAAATTTCAACATGGTAGTATCTACAAGTGTGTTTTGAATAGCTTGATCCAAACAAAAAATAAAACTTGAAATTTCTTTCACAGATGAGATTTTTAGTTAGTGTGTTGTAGCTCTGCTGGCTGACCAAGTATGTGGATAAGAACAAGGGCAGCAGGGTATTTTGTCAATATATTTGTCTTGAATTGTAGGGAGAGACTGAGACATCTGAAATGGATGGACACCATCTGCTGTTATTTAAAGTTTGTGTATGCTTCAAAATGTACTTAGTGTTATCTTATGGGAAAAAGTGTTTGCATCCATGGAAGAATGAGTATTTTTCTATTTGCCTGTGTTAGAAGCCTAGTAAATTATGTACTCTGAAAGGATTGCTGTAAGAGTTTGTCACTTTAGGCAGAGATCTTAACCTTAGCATTTAAAATATGATATTATAAAGTAGATTATGTGGATTCCCTCATAGGCTTGTAACAAAGATAGCTAAAGCTTTTTTTTTGCCTTTAATATCATGGGGTATGTAACTTTGTGCATGCGCTCGTGTCTTTAACTTTCACATGCTCAGGAAAGTACATCTTCCTTAGTAAGATTGGCCAAGCCCTTTGAACATGGCTAACTGAATTTAACCACCAGAGTCCCTATTGAAGCACCTTCTCTTGAGTTGTGAGCAAAGTACAGCACAAAGCCGCCTCTGGGGTGGTAGCAACTGTGTGTAAGATAAGGAAGGCCCAGCTGTTGCTCTGTTTTCTACCAACAGAATCTGGGCAGGGATGTGGTTTGGTCACAAAATAAAAAGAGAGAGGCAATGAAGCTGCATTTCCTTATTTCTTTGACAATATCTTCAATGGCACTTGCCAGACCTAATGTTCCTCCTTTTCTCAGTCATTTTATACATTTGTGCATACTCTGTCTGGGTATCCTGAAGCTTGGTTTTTTGCAAGCTCTCTTCATACTGGAGCAAAATTTATGATACAATGTCAGATAGCTTTCCAAGATGCTTAGAGGAGCACAGCTGGTCATTACATTGTCTGAAAAAGCTGAAAGATTGAGTTGCTGGTACAGACTTTTGGATAGGGTGGTGTGTTAAGTGGGCAGTGGGTCTTTTAATGTCTATTGATGAAGGAAATTCATTGTATCATTTTAACAAGATACTTAAGCTTGTTTTTCTTTAAATACAAAGGCTAGAAAAGAAGGAAATTGGAATTTGTTCATCGGCTATTTGTTTCCATTGTGGAAGAGAAATAATAGAGAACAGATAAAAATGGATAATCAGCAAAGTGATTTACTGCTGCATGAGTACTCCTAGATTAATGTAGTGATAATGTGCTGTCTAGAGCTGGGAAGATGCTCAGAAGAAGAGTTAATGATACTTTATTAATAGTTAGCTTTTATTTTGTGTACTCCTCCTGTCAAGCTGCATTGTTACTGTGATTATTTGTGCTGTTTATTTCTTTTTGAGATGAAGAAATCTGCTAATGTCTTTCTAATGCATGTGTGAATGTACACGTACATCTGTGTCCTGCAAATGCTCTGTCTTAACTTCATCCTTAGAAAATGTATTGTCACCTACTCTCAAAGTTTTCTGTTTTCAGCAATTAATCCCTCGCTTGGCCATGAGAGTGATGTGCCTTCAAATGATATTATGAAAAGAAGAAAGCAGTGTCTTCATTTGCTTTGTAAATTTGCTGGTTGGTGGAAAGTACCCTTGTGACTGGAAGTATTTCTTCAGATTGCAAAAAGTAACAAACTTCCTTTAAGTCAAAGCTGAAACTTTCATCTCCTAAAATGTGTCCCACAGCTGCAGTTTGGAGATAAGATCAATTATGGTGAGATATGCACTAATCTGTTTTGGAAGCTGGCAACTCTTTGAGTAAAAGACTCTGTTCTGTCTCTTATGGTAGATTCCAGTTAGAGGGAGGAACTGGGTGGGAATTTAAAAAAGCTTCCAATATTTGGTGAAATATCCTAAAAGGGAAATGAAAACTATTCAATAACACACGGGTTTTACAATTTCAAACATTGTCCCTTGTGATTATTAGGTTCTAGTTTCTGGTATATGAATGTTAGTGTTAGATCCCATTTTTAGTGACTCTGCATATTGTTCAAATTTATACCAGAAATACTTTGTGGTTTCATAGCTTGCTTAATTACATTTTTTCTAAGGGCGTTCAAGAGAGGTGAGTGAACAGAGATCTGTGGGAATGGATCAACCAAGTTGCTTTAGGTAAGGAACAGGTTTCTCCCTGCGGGATGTGTCTCGCACTGCAGAAGGAAGGATTACTGGCTTGTCACAAGGCTAGAAAGACCATCTGGTAGGTATCCAGGTATGCCAGTTAGTTGTAATTGATGAAATCCTGATAGGATTACAATGCACTTTTGACGATCTATGGGTCTGTGTTGAAGAGTATCCCCTACTAATTTGTAAAAGATGGAAGATGAGAAACCTGCCTGGAGGCGGCATCGTGGGGCTCAGGAGCCTGAGCTCTGGAGCGTGGCTGTCACGGCCTTCTTGGTTGCCAGTACCAGACGAGTTGGAGAGGGATCTCTGCCAGCCGTATACAAAGGCCAGGCACATTGCATGTTTAATTGGACACATACTGATGTGAGCTGGGATTTTGGTTTGCAGAGGGAGTGACAAGTCTGTCTGCCTGCAACAGTCAGTTAAACTGCACAGTGTTTTCTTTGCCTTAATAGGAAAAAATGTGGTGATTGTGTAACTATTTGGATGCATTTCACTTCTTATGTGGAGTAGAAAATCCCATCTGGAAAGAAATTCTTCTCTCTGTAGAAAGGAAGGGTGTGGGCTATTACCTCCCTTTAGCAAACTGCTTCCTTTTCTCTTCTATATCATTTCCAGCTGAGAAATTTTCTGATTGCCCCTGTTATGTTTTATTGCAGGGCATTCAAAATGGTATAAAAATGAAGAGTGCTGTTCTTACTGTGAGGGAGAGACTTGGGGGAGATTTTTAAAATGTTTAATGTAGTTGTAGGACATCAGAGGAGTTGGATCTTCTTTGCTTGTCTTGAATAGTAGCCTGAGTGTTACATGGAGTATTTTTGGAAGACAGCAAAATGCATGTTTTACAACCAATGAGGTAAAACTCATCATTATTTTTCAGAAACTTACAGCTGTTGTGTAGCTGCACAGCAATTACTTTCCCATGGGCAAGTTGTCTTTTAAAATAAATAAATAAATTTGCATAAGTCTATAGGGAATAAGATAACTGATGTAATAATTACTTAGGAGCAGAGCCAGCATCCTGCAATTACTTTAAAGCACATGTGCTGCAATGTCTCTCTATATTGATATTCTTCTTGTGACATCCTTCTTCTGACACATTCAATTAATGTTTTATTATCATCTTCCTATTTTAAAAAACTACCCAGTGACTGAGCTAGAAGCAAAGTAGTCTGTTCACTTACTTAACAAGAATGGTTAAGTGGTTTTTTTCAACCCTACTTGTAAGTATCTCTGCTGCATGAGTTGACCTCATATCATTGCAAGTTATTGATTATACTTATGCCTGTGGTTGGCTGAGAACAAACAGGTTGCAGCATTTCCTCCAGTGTGGAGGGCTTGTGATGAGATGGATGTGGTATTGATTAGAATTTTCAGATTTGTTAAGTATCATCATCTGCATTCTCTATGCAGCACATGTGGCAACTACCAGTCCAGGTTGGGGGTGTTTCTTGTCTTCCCTTTGAACTTGTTTTGTTTAAAGTATTCCAAACAGGTGACAGTGCAAAATATTTTGGTCGATGCCTTATTTCCATGTGTTTTTCATCACTTGCTTATTATCTGCTTTAAAGATGCCATTTTCTTCACTTTTAAATGGTTGTATTTATTTTAGTCCCTTTGAAAGAGCTATATGTCAGAAAGGAAAAAAATGATGAAGCTGCAAAACTATGATGAAAAAGTTTGCACCAGATCTAGATCTAGATCTTGTGTCTATGAAAGTTACCTTCTTTCCCAAAACACCTCTGCAGAGGGGATAATGAGCAGTCAGTGCTCTCTGGTGACTGCTCTGGCCGTTGGTATCTGTAACCCCTGGTGCACTGGAAAATCGCCGTCAGGCCTCGTGGTGGCCTGAAGCAAGGCCCAGCTGAGGAGGCGCAGCCAGGCGCGTGTGTGCGTCAGCCGGTTCATGGCCACAGCCAGGAGCGAGTCCCTGTGCCGTGCACATGGGCCTGTGTGAGCGTACTCACAGAAGGGGACCTGGCTGGGAAGGTGCCACGCACAGCATGTTTAGCAAAGGTGTTCATATGTCTGTATAGAAGGTGCTCACCTCAGCTTGCTGCTGAAAACTTTTTTTCAGCTTATTCAATGAGTAGAGTTTACAATGAGAGCGCTATGACAGTTCTGGTTCCGTGTTGTAGTTGTGGTAATTAATATTTAGCATGGTATCTAGTAATTTTCAGCTTCAGTACACTTTACAAACATTAATTAATTGTCAACTGCGCCCCTGTGCAGTAGGTAAATGCTTTCTTCACTGCTGTTTTTTAGAGCAGCTGGGAGCCCTGAGACTTGCAGGCTCACTGGGTCCCACTTGGTGATCTGCACCTTAATAGTTCGTAAAGTTCTTTGTTAAATTAGGGTAAGTTGTTATTAATTCTAGGTAAAAACAAAACTGTCGTTAGATTATTATTGCATTAATTTCTGCAATAATGTGTGTTCTAGATGCCACAGATTATATTAGAAGGCAAGAGATTAAAACCAGATTATTTCAGTTTTATTTTGCTTATTCTTTTGATGCTTTGGCATCCTCAGCTTACATTGTCGTGGTGGGAGAATTATTTGGAATAAATATGAGACTTCTCTATGGCAGTTTTGCCCTTGTCTTCTAAGAGTGCACTTATTTTGCTGTAGCTCCAGTCTTCATTAGTAACGCTGGGTGGGTATGTTGAGAACTGGCTTTGGAAGTGTGTTGCCCTCTGCTGTGTCCTGCAGAACGTGGAGGTGTTCAGTGTGGATGATCTGTATGGATGAAGGAATGTGTGTGCTGGATTGGGTTTGTAAGTGCTCTCCCCCCCACCTCCAGTTTATGCAGTTTAATGGGAATAAAGGCATTCATGTGTAAGTGTTGCTTCTGTGTAAGTCTGGCACGCAGACCACTGTGACTGTGTTTATAGCTGTTACCTTTGGCTTTCCACTATGCTGGTCTCAAGTAGAACATTTGACTGAAAACTTTCAGCTGCTACTGCAAAACTTTACCCTGGTAACTGTTTTTACTTAGAGCTGCTGACAACTTAGGAAAGCATTTGAAAAACATTTTGCTTACCAGAACAATTCTGCTGACGTATTTTTCTTCCTATCCTTTTATTACTAGCAGAATTTGCATGAAAACAGGTCTCTGTGTATTAAGAGTTCACAATCCTCAGCTTGACAGTGTAATTAGAGTGGTGTTCAACTTGCACAATGGAACTAGAAGGAATTTGCTTGATTTTCCTGTGAACCTGAAACTTCAGGCCCTGTTTAATCATCTTAAACCAAATTTGTGTTAATCCATGTTTTGGTGTGTAACTGAGGCAAGATTCAAAATGAAGTGTTGTGGACAGAGGAGGGCTTTGTATGCAGCAAAGCAAAACAGACGACTCATGAGAAAGCGCTCCCTCTGTCTCCCCATAGCCTGTCAGGCTGTGCCCCATTCTAGTCCTAATGACTGAACCTAATCATCTCCATGGCCCTAATTATGGTCCTGTGGTAGGCTGAGATATTAGGTGAGGAATAAGCAGCAGGAGTAGATCAGCGCATGAGTAGCAAATGTCTCATTATGTTGGAGTGATCAGTATTAAAAATAAAGGGGAGGGAAGAGTCAGAAACACACTGCTAAAATACAGTCCAGAGTAGCAGAATTTTCATGCAGTTATATTAATTTCTTGCTAATTCTTTGTGTGAAGCAGGTGGATTAGCAGCCCAGAATTTTTCATGGTTCCTTCTTCCTCTACAGACTTTTTTTGTAGCATGTTAGTACATGTTTGGCTCTGGTCACAGCAGACCTGTGACCCTTCTCGTTTTAAGAAACACGTATTAGATGGGGTGCAGTTGGTTTTCATTAGCTCTTTACTGAAAGAATTTATGATTTCAGACATACATATTGTCTTCATCTGAATGGTTTCTCTATATTACTGCTCTTTTGAGGTCTGGGAGTATTCTGGAGTGATTTTTACTCCTCTGGCCCAAATGAATAGTGTCTGGCCAGTTTGTTGACTGCTCCAGCAGTTTGGTTCTTTTCAGAAGCATTTTTATAAAAAAATTTAAGAACACAGTCTAGGGGTTTTTTGATTTAAAGCTTCTGTAGATGTGTTTTTAGGAAATCAAGGTTAACTTTTATGATTTCTGAATAATGTTCTGGATTTTCATTTGTATTTAGCTTAAGCAGTAGTAGAACCAAAACTGATCTTTTTGGGTTTTATGGTTGCTTAGAGGTTTATTTGGGAAGATTATTCAGATGGAGTAAGTCAAGTACTTTGAAATGAGTAATAATGTTTTTGTAACAGCACTAATGTATGCTTACAAAAAACACCCATATTTTATTTTTTTTAATGGAGTCAAATACTCAGTACAGTAAGCATGTTAGATATTTATGGCTCTTGCCTATAGATGGTATAGTAGGGCTTTTTTAGTCCATGTTCTAGAATATCTTTCCTTCCTCCTTTTGCTACATTTTCATTTAAAGAAGCCACTTTAACATACACAGAACAGAAGTCATTCAGCATAGAGTTAGTTCCCTGCATTCCCTGGAACTTGAATGAGATGCTGGCCAGCAACCCCTTCTTCTCTTTCCTGTGTGCTCATCATAGCCCTGTCCTGAATGACCTTCTTATGCAGTGGAATTGGCTGTCATTTCTGGTCAGGTGGTGGATGTGCTGATCATCAGCTCAGAGAGGACTGAAATGTGAGCCAGCAGTACAGAGCAACCTGTCCTGGCATCTTGGTCAACAATTCTCTCTGCTTGAAGAGACCAATCTGCCTGCATAGTAGCTCTGATGGTAGCTCCATAAGAAAAACACCCATCTATCTTTATGGAAGATAGGAAAGTTAAGAAAGTTTTTTTGACTTATGCATGGAATAACCTATTTCCATGCCATTATGGGCCGGTAGGCTGTTAGTCCTCTGTGACTTGGGCTGTTCCAAGAGTGCCAGTGGTTAGAATTTACCCCATTCTCATCAGGGAAACAGGATGTCAGAGTCCAGAAAACATTCTATAAATGTTGATTTTATTACAAAGAACTCTTTTTGTTTGAAAGAAAAAAGCAAGCACAAAAAACCTTTGAAAAGAACAATTTCTAAAAAAATATTATTAATCGGTATTTCCACACACAGGAGAAAGCAATAAAGCTAGATCAGAGAGCATTCAAAAACAATTATGTATTTATATCCCTGTTATCTTTATCAGTCCATTTTGGGCCATGGAAAGAAATTTTTGTAGGCTAGTTTTTCAATCTGTATATTAAGATGGAGGCTTCAGTAGACCTAGAAGTGAACTGGAATGCTTTTAACAGCTCTGTAATATATAAAGTATGTTTCACTGATACATACAGTTTATGTCTTGGTTTGCTAGCTGTAAATGAGATTAATAATGCTCTAGAAATAATGTTGGTTGCTTCTAGAGATGAAAGGGAATTCAAAAGATAATGACTTCTGTAAATTAAATTTCTTTGTTCAGGAATACTACAGTAGACAGTGATTAACTGTGAAAGAGTCTTGTTGTAATAAAAATTTGCAAAGCTATCATGTTTATAAAGACATTTTTTATTGCAAGGTTATCTCTGTATGTCTTTTGAGAAAGTTCTTTAAGGATTGACCAGGCAAATGGCTGTTAGTCAGTGTCCTGCTGTTACCCTAAGGCACTCTTGGGGAGTTCTCAAATAGCCTGTTCTAATTGTCTCTCAGAACTGCAGCAAGACCAGCAGTCTCATTTCTCATTCAAGGTTGATTTTGTCATACTATGCTGAATTATATTCTGATTGGATGGCCCCTAACAAAACTGTGCAGGGCTACTTATGTAGTGCTTGTGATTTGCTGGCAGCTCTGTGACAGTTGTTTCCTACAGCAGTGGTGCTCATGAGCATGAAAAAAAACCAAGAAGAAAAAAGCAGTACTAAAGACCTATATATCAGCTTCATCTCCCTGCAGCTCCATTTGTTTGATTAGTATTATGATGGTGTGACAGGGCAATATATCAGATGTAATCGATCTGATTAGTGTGGAGATGATGTAAACACAGATTGTATTGATGTTTAGTTATATGGGCACCCAGGGTAAACATAGATGTTGCATAGGCTGTGGGAAAGGTCTCTATAATGAAAACAGCAAATACAGCAGATTTTTGAGCTAAGTTGTTTTTCTGCCAGATTTCACAGCAAGTTATGGGTAGTTTGACTTTGCAGTGTTGAATAGGGTGGTCAGATGGATTGGCATAAATAGTTTTAATTGTTTTTTGAAATACACATCTTTTTTCCCAAGGCAGATCTGAATCTTGGTTTCATACTCGGCCTTATGTTGAGTCAATTCCAACAGTGTGGTAAAGATTGCAGTATTATTAGACATGAAAACAAACACTTCTTTCAATTTTGTTTTTGATAAAAAGGCTGCCTACATCTATTATTAAAATCTTGATCTCTGGATAATTTGACTCGATGGTGAATTATCCCTTTTCTGTAACTTAACTTGGGAAGAGATGTAAGTAAGTGCAATAAAAAGTGTTTTTGTTGGATTTTCCAGTGAATGGTTGATAGGAGATTACCATGAATGAGGGAGCACAATGCTGTATCAAAGTTCCATAAGGAAGAAAGTACTTAAATCAAATTTCCCCCACTTCAGAAACAATTGTTTGGCTGCATCTGTTTTAGTGCAGGCCCCTTGATTGCCTGAGATGTGTCATGAGGAGATCTCCAAGGCCCTTGTAAGAGGTGGGGTGTTAGTGCTGAGCTGTGATGTCCCCCCTGCCAGGGAGGTTACTGGAGAGGAGCTGTGCCCTCTGGGCAGGGTGAGCTGATGCTGCTGCACCACCGGGGCTTCCTGGGCAATGCTGAGCCCAGCACCATCCTGCCTCTTTGGCAGCCTTTTGGAGCAGGCACTTAGTTTGGAAACACACCGCTGAAGGACAAATTTGCACCTTTAAAGTAAAGCCCAATGCAATTACTTGCATTCTCAGGTCAAGTCCTGAGCTTGTCCCAGCTAACGAGCTTCTGGCTGTACCTCCATCCACTGCTTTGCCTGCTCCCACTGCACAGGCAGTGCTGGTGCCAGTGACATGCCATCGGTGTTTGGTGTGCTGGAAGATGTGCTCCCAAAGCTGGGCCTTCACAGGAGCCACCAAGGATGATTTCTGACATGGCTCATTGTCTGCTGCACGGGGTCCATTCTGTGTTACTCCAGGTGCCACCAGGAAATAAATAACCCAAACAACTGATGTGGACTAACACTTTGCTCTTTAAAGACTACAGTGAAGAGGAGGGTGGGAGGAAGAAGCAGCAAGCAGCAAGTTACAAGTTCTGCAAAACTGCAGAACTAGCCCTAGAATCTGGATGAGGTTTTCTAAATTGATAGTTATATGGAAGATGGGGAAGAAAGAGATGGTTAAGTCCAACACTCATTTCAGACCTTTGTGAATGCAACATGATTTCAAATTAAATAAGCTTTCTTTTCAATTACTGGTCTTTCTGTGCTCAAGGTCAAGAATTGCAGCTTCTTAATTGTGAATTTTCCCCTTTTTATAAGCAAAGACATGTTGCATGGTGAAGCAAAAAGGAATGGCTGTTACACTTTTCAGGCTATTATTTTCAAACTAAATTTGCCTGTTTAATTTGATCAGTTAAACAGAAAAGCATTCTTCCCTGTCTGCTTGGTATAGTTCAGTTAAACAGAAAACCGAAGTCTTGTTGGGAATTTTCCATTTTTAATATGAAACATTTTGGATCAGATCACAACCTAATTTGTGCCAGCAGTCTGATATCAAATCCAATTTGTGAAGAAGAGCAGTTGATTTCCCCACCTGCCTTAGTATCATGGAATGTATTTCATAAAATATGGAAAAATATGCACTACCTTGCACCTGTTTACACATTCAATAGTAACTTTTGATTGTAGGTATTGCTGGGTATTAATAACATGACAGTATTGAATTTTCAATTTCCTAGCAAATGTACGAAGGGATGTGTATATACGCAAAGAAGTTCATCATTTGTATGAACAGAAAATATTTTATTTCTAAAATATAGACCTTGGTGGAAGAGTCTGTTCCTTCAACAACTGTTTCCTTTCTGTAGTCTCTGCAGAAGGAAAAATTCATTTCAAGATGGTCTGATTAGTCATGTGCCCTTATGGAGTTTCTGATACTGATGTGACTCGATGCTGTATTCCCCAGATACCAACTACAGTTCTTACATGTGGCTTGAAAACTAGAAGACTTTGAGGAGTGGTTTTTCCAATGTCTTGAATTCACTTCAGTTACATTTATGACAGTTTCCTTTTTAAAATATTGTTTATAACACATCAAAAGAAGATTTGAACAGTATTTTGAAAATCTAGATTCTACATCTGTGGAATTTTTTTTTTTGTTTGGTAGGCTGGAATGCAGGCTCAGATTCCAAAACTGTTATTTGTTTGCTTGCATGTAGATTCTCTAATCTCTGAACTCTTCAGTGGTAGTGGTAGCTACTGCAGCGCTGTCCTTGTCTTCTTTGGAAGTCAGATCAGCTCAATGACAGGAGCATCACCTGTTGAAGTTTAAAAATCTGTTTAAAGCTGTAGTCAGTGGGGTTCTTTTCAAATTGGTCTCTGGTGACCACCTTCAAAGGCAGTGTGATGGTCTTGGGTTCTGTGATGTCAAAAGCTTTGAGGAGAGTGAGATGGATTTGCAATTTGCATCCCAGTTCAGTGTCTACTAGGACGTTAAATGGTAGTTAAGCACCTTGTGTCCCAATTAATTTATGGTGCTGTGATCTTTCCACCAGTGTCTTTTTCCCAGGTTCTCCCCTTGAAGAAACTTGTTAAAACCCACGTATAGATTGTTCATGAAGGCAATCACGTTAAGTGTGTGTGTATTTTTAAAATATTTTAAAATTTTATTTTAAAATAAAAGTCAATGTAGTAACATTGCAATTTGCCAAACACTTTGAATAAAGGAATGGTTACAATGCAGAAAGTAAAACTGAAACTGAAAGGGACCATTAGAAATGTAAATGTTAAATTTTGAGTAGAAGAAATAATTGCATTCTGTGATAAATAAAGCTGGATTTTCAATTCAGCAATATCATGAGCATTTCTTAATGAGGTTCTGTACCTTCCTGCAGTGGAAGTCTCTCTTTGCTTTGCTGTAACCATTTTTCAACATCACTGCCTTGTTTCAGTGTTAATAAATCAGAAGAGTAGCCTTGTGCTGACCGATCCAAAGAGCCATGTAAGAAGATGCTCAGCACAGGGCCTTGTCTCCAGACCAAGGGGATTTTGTTGGAGTGCTTGAAGCTGAGCATGTGTTTAGGTGCCCTGGCAGTGGTAAACAACACTTGAGTCTGAGTCCAGGTTTTTTAATAGATCTCAGCACATTGTTGTAAAACTGGGCGTGCGGTGTCTGAGTGCCTTTCCAATTTAGTCATCCTCCTAGCATTTGGCTGAGTGTTAAGACTACATCCGTCCTTCTTGCTTACTTTTTTTCCTGACTAAATGCTAGACTTGTGGTGCTGGAAGTGTGTAATTGTTCAGTGCTTACTTCTTCCTCCTTTCTTTAATTTGAGGATTTGTTTTGACAGCTAAAATTCTGGTGGTTTTCTGGTTGTCTGCTGCAGTAGAACCTATGAACAGATGCCAAAGCAGAATGTTTGTGTCCTCTTTTAAATAGTGAAAATACAATTTCTCCATTAACTCACAGTTTCCCCACCCAGATAATGATTTTTTTTTTGATGGTTTCGTACCCTCCCATGTCACAAGTTTTGGTCTGGTGGTTTAATGACTTTAAGCAAACATATTTAATATATTTTTATTTGCTGGGAAAAATTTTAAATTATTTAAACTATAGGTTTGATGCTTGATCTAATGCATATTCTGTGTGTATCTGAGATTTTTCTTCAATTGGTACAGTTAATCTTTGTTTCAGAGCAGATTCTTATTCTATGCAAAGAACTATTAAAGTATTCTGTATTTGAAATACTGGGTATACCTTGCTTGCCATAGATTTGTCACAGATTTTGTTGTCAGGGTAACTTCTAAACCATAATTTTCTTTGTGTGTTTGCTTTCAAATAATTATGCTTGACCACAAGTACTAAAAAATAGAAGTGTGGGTTAACTTTTCTGTGGATCTGCTGCTGACTCTGCAAACCAGGTTCTCATGCTGCCATCTCCCTTCTCACCAAAACTTATACTGGTGTGCAAATTTATGATCTCAAACCAAGTTGAGATGTTGTAATTCCCATGGTGAATGCTGAACAGATGCCATATTTTGTGGGAATTACTGTGGAGATTAGGCTTTATTGAATTAAGATTTTGAAGACCAAATTTACAGGAGCTGTAGGTTTGAAAAGTGCTGGATTGTGTTAGTTCTTTCTGGGCTGCCTTGAGGGTCTGGTTGTGGTGGTGGCTCCAGCATGCCAGGCCGTGCTGGCAGATGGCTCCCCCAGCTCAGTGCCCACTGCTGGGGCTCACAGGCTGTGTCAGGGCTAAATCCCACAAGCTGGGTTTTCATTGTTTTATTTGGCTTGGCTTGCTAGGGTGTTTTGTTGGATTTTTTTTTTTGTTTGGTTGTTTTTTTGTTTTGTTTTAGGTTTTTTGTTTTGGGTTGTTTTGTTTCTTTTTTTTTAACCAGAACTCTCAATGCTTCTTGTATTTAGTATGTAAACTTGTTATTGTGAAAAGCTCTGGGATTTATATCTTAAGGTGCACTTTTTTATTTTTTTAAGTTCCAATGAAAATCAAAATGAACTATCTGGATTTCAGTTCTGTTTTGAGAAGTGATGATTTTTAGGACCCTGTGAACTTTCTATTTTAAATAGAGTTCTCACAGTCCACTAAGCAAATAACTTTCACCTTGTTATTGCAGGTTCAGTATTTGTTTCCATAGAAACAGCTGGTTTTTTAAACAGGGTTTTTTTAAACTCTTCCTAATTTCTCAGATTTCCAGTGAGTTCTAGAAAACAAGTTCCTGAAACCTTTGAAATCAGTAATCTGTGACAAAACAGAAATGTGTAGCTTTACGTAAGCAGTAGAGATTGGGCAGATGTTTACTGATTGAGAAGTGACTTAACTTGCTGAAAATATATAGGTAATACTTCCTTAGATGGTGAAGTGATTCACTTGCATTACATTATGTTGAGCATGTTTTTCAACAATTTCTAATTGACAGAATTTGAGACAGTATGGGGTTTGATTTTGACAATTTAAATATTTCAGGTGCTTTGTGTGATTCCTCAGCTAAGTTCTTAGTCTTTTAAACTTTATCTAAACCTGAAAATAACTGATGCTTTGGCCCTTTTTTTTTTTCTGTTACATTATAATAAAGCTTTTTAGAGAGAGCTTATACTTCAAAGATTTTTACAGTAATGGTTTTATTTCTTTAAGTAACCGTTATTGTCTGCTTGGTCAATATATGTTCTGATATAGACTGTTTGGCTCATTTGCAGTCAATGTTATAAGTGTTGAAAACCAGTTTATCCAAAGTTTGGAGGTGCCCAGTGTGCCCTCAGGAGTGATTGATCTGCAGTTCCATTCCCAAGCCAGTGGTTGTTGGTGAATTGTTCTTTTGGTATTTAAGTTTATGATAGTTATATTTGTATTAAGGATAACTTTTGACAGATTTGTCCATTTAAAGGATTTTTGATATCTGAATGTGTGCGGAAAATATTTCTGTATTCCAGATTTGTGATGTGGAATTATTCTTAAATTAATTTCTTTGCATTATATGTTGGATGATTATCATTATGAAGGTGTTTGTATCTGCTCAGTTGCTCCAAGTAGGTAAAAAGATGGTTAAAAATTTTGCTTTTATAAGACAAAGTGAGCTTATTTTATGAAAAACTAATCAAATTTTTAATTATGTTTTTGGAGTATTCAAATCTACTTTAAAACAATTTGTTTGACTTTTTCTGTCTTTATCTGATGTTGCTTCTTTACCCTTCTGTGGAACACTTATTTTCAGTTATTAACTGCTTCTCAGGAAATGGAACTTTTTCCTTCACTCCTAAAAAAAACTCAGAGAAGGTGCTGTCCAGTGGCAGAGGGAGATTGGAAGGCACCAACAGAACTAGTTAACAGCAAAGTTGTGCTGCTTTTTTTGATGCAAGCTGACGAAAGCAGAGAAATTAAAAGATACTCTGGTGCTCTGCTCTCAGTTGTGCTTTGTTGTAGGTATTTGGCATGCTGACTGTAATGGAGACTGGTGCAGCATTACTTTCTGCTTGAAGTTTAGGTGTAACTTGAAAAGTGAAGATAAAGAGCCTTAACTTACAATTCTTTTTTTTTTTTTTTTTTTGTCAGCTAGTGTTTCACTTTTAAAACTAAATATTTGGTTTGGCTGCCATTTTATCAGTCACTTTGTATCCATGCGATTTCAATGAAAAATACTTTTATCACAGTAATTTCTTAGCTAATGTTGTATTTGATATAAAGAAATGTTTGCAAACCAGATGAGATAAACAATTTTCTTGTCCTTACTTCTGTATTAGTGCATTTCTAAAAAGAACTGTCACATTGCCTTTCTTCAGTAAAATAAATTCTAAATTCTTTACTGGAATAAAAATTTTAAGACACTTATATTGAGGGCAAAGTGATTAATCTGTGCGGGTCACCCTTGGTACCATAATGCTAAATATTGGAACAATTGGGGAATATGGGAAAAATTGCATGTTTAAATAGTGTGGGTTCTGCAGAAAAAGATGGTGCTGTTTTTGTACTACACTGAGCCCACCTTACGTCCTAAACTTCTAGAGTACCAGGTGTTTATTAGCCTACAGAGCTGCCCAAAGCTGGGATTGTCTGTTTTGCTTAATCTTCTGTGTATTCACTAGGGATTATGCTGAGTTACAGTTTCAGATACGCCTGTAGTCTCCCTGTTTTCTCTTTCCTATTCCTCATCAGTGGCATCTGTTTAATATCATTGTGGCTTTAAGTGCTGAGGAAAAAAAAAGTGGGTGCAATCAGTGATGGACAAGGATGGATAAGAAGTGGTTCTTGGGTGAGCATAGAGAAATTTATTTTGAGTTAAGGTTAAAGCTGTTTGGGGCCCTAGTGATGCCATTAGTCCTCTCTGCCCTCACTGGCCTTCAGATTGCAGCTGCAGCTCAAGCACACAGGAGCTTGGATGAGCATTTGTGCCATAGGGATGCTCCTCATGCCCTCTGACAGCATCAGTGAGCAGCTCCAGCCTGCAGCTCTACTTTGCTTCCTGGTGAGCAGCAAAGGTCTCGGACTCTCTGCAGAAAGTCACCTGCCAAGTGCTTTTACTATTCCTCCTGTGGGCTGGCAGGTGTGAGATTGGCTGTGTATGACAATGGACTGTGCTGTGCTACATCTTACTGGGAATTATATAGCCCTTTTTGCTAGAGTGGTTTTGGCAGCACTCTTGAGAAGCTGCAATCTCCAACTATCTTGATGTAGGCAGTTCCCCAAATGCCCCTGTAGGTCAGGACAAATTCCCCAAACGTAGCTGAATAGGGGCAAATACTACAGGATGCGGGGTCTAACCTGTGCCTGCTGGACTAACATAAATTTGTGGGTTATACCATTTTCAGATTTGAATATTTAAAAACACTTAAATGTTTGCTTAAGTTATTGAACTTGTAGATTAGAAATGAAAACAAGTTACTTAGACTGCAATTCAGTACTACTTTGAAGTGAACTTTAATATCCATGGTTCTCTTGGAATTTGTAGACCAAATGCTTGTTCCAGTAATGCTGTATTGTCTGTGATCAGCTTCTTCTCTCAGACCTATGACTTAAAATTGCTCTCTTGCAATAGTGCAGATGAAAAGAAAATAGAAAGATGTTTCCAAAATCTGTCTTGATTGAGCAGCAAATGCTCAAACAAGATACTATAGCTGGTGATGTTTTGTTTCGTGACCAACTGCGAATTCTCAGATCTGGTCTGTACTTTCTTGCAGTTGCAGCTATAGATGTCTTGAGAAGTTATTTTTTTAACATAATTGTTTAGTAAGGTATTTTGTTTGTTTCAGCGGTTGGCCTTAAAAGCAACAACAACACAAAAACTCTGCTCCAGAGTACAGTATAAGAAATTTAATCATAAGCCAGATTGTTGGGGCATGGTTCTGAGCTGTAATACAACATTTTCATAGTGAAGCAGGTAGTGTCAAAATAAAAAAGTATTTATGCTGAAAAGTATACTTCTAACATGCTTTAAAGGGCAGTTACGTGTTGTGGGAATTGAGCCAGGCACCAAGTATTTCCTGTAACTTCTGTGTCACACAGAGGCATAAGGTTTCTTTTTTTTCCTTTTCTCCCTACTTTGGTTATGCCCTGAGTTCATGTAGGCCGTGTAAGCTTCTATATATGCACATTTTTCTTTACTTAAGGCTTGAAATTGGCTGAAATTTTGAAATTGTATGTTAAAATTTTAGATGTAGCTGTCATTTAATAATTGTGGTTTTTTCCTCTGGTTGTGTTGCAAGTAATAACATACAGTAGAGCCTTTTAAATCGTCTCTCTCAGAGCTTTGTAAAAATCAGATATGAAATAATTAAAAATTCATTTGAGGTTATGGTTGTGAATTTGACCGATGAAAGGTTGAGTGGTCAGTTAATAAATGTTCTTGTGTAGCCTGACCTATGGCTTCTTTAGGGTCACTTTGTGCCCTCTTCTGGGCCTTGAGTGTTGGGATCATAAAGTACATGAAGATTGTCTTTCTCAAAAGGTTGAGTAAAATTTGGCAATGGAAAAGCAAACCAGAAATTGGCAGAGAACCTGAAGTACTGGCTGATCCTAAACCCCTGCTCTTTGTACTCTTGTATTAAAAAAAAATCATTTCCGTATGATAATGCAGTAATTGTTCCACTATAGGAATACTACAGGATTGGTTTGGTTTTGTTGTGGAGATGCAGAACACTGGGAAAATAAATGGTTATTTCAATAACATGTAATTTTCACTGGAACTCTAAATGTGAACAGGTAGGAGATCAATTATGCCTCTAGTCCTTCTTAACTGTTTTTGTCTTAGGCATTTAAGCCATGGCCACCTTTGTTTTCCTTATCTTCTTACATAGCCAGTATAAAGCCTGGATTTGGAGGGCTGGTCCTTCAAACATAAGGGTTGCATACTTAAGTTTGGATGGGGTAAAAAAAAATATCAGAATCTTGCAGAAATTCACAAGTAAACCCCAGCTGGCCTTGCAACACTTGTAGTCTGTGGATTTGCAACAGAAGGTGTCAAACAGTTTGTATATGTGCTTTGAATTGTATATATATAGAATTGGATACAAAGTAATTTGTAGACCAAAATGAAAATATTTTAGTTGAAATAATGCATATTTAAAAAATTATCATAGTAGTTAAAGGTATGTGGCAAAGGTAAAAAGGTCAAAACCTTGAGGGCCAATAGTTTTATGAAAATAGGTTTTTTTAATTGATTCTCCTAAGTGAACTAGAAAGTATCTGTTCTCAAGTATCTCGCAGGTTTCAAAATAGCCCTGTACCAGTACTAATTGTTTTTAACTGTGGAGGTGATGCTAGTGTTACAAGCAGTAACACTAGCATTAGTCACAAGCCTGACAGAATTGTTGCTTGCCACAGACCTGGCTCTATGGCTGTCTGTGGACTTAAAGGTGACACTTTTCTTCCTCATTCTTTTCTTCTGCCACTCCACACATGTGCTGATAAAAATAAAAGTTATGTAGATTGAACTGCACTTGATAGGGTGTTTTTGGACTAAGCCATCAGTCCTAGTCTTAAATGAGAATGGGCTAAAGTTCCAGCTCTGCCCCAGAACATGTGCTGTCACAGACTTCTGGTGTGCTTGTCAGCAAAGGCCTCATCTGCCCTGGTTTGTCACTCTCCTGTAAGCTGGACACGTAGTTAATAGTGAGAGAATGCTGTTAGTGACTAGCTTGTCTTTTGATGCCAGCCTTTGCAGTGGGCATCAAAACTGATTTCTGGGGCTCAATGGCTGCCTGATCTCCTGGGATCCTTCTAGGCTGCTGCAGAGTAAATGTCTAGCAAGTGGTAGGCGCAGCTTTTTTCGCTGGGTTTTGGAGCAATCTCCAGTATTCAGAGCTGTATGTGAACAGACTGTATCCTAAACACTTCATGGTCCAGATATGTGGCTCAGCATAGGTAAGATTTGAATAATCTGCGGTGATCAGTCAAAGTGTGAAATGCTGGGAGGTTAGAATCCAGCCTCTGTGCTGGTGGTGACAGTTGCCCTTGCTGCTGCTTTCATGGTGGTGATCCGTCATGTAATGTTAAGGTATGGATAGGGTTTTTTTCATTATGAGGAAATTCATTATTTTCTGGTCTGAACTCACCTACTGGAAGTTGTCAGAACTGAAAGACTCCTCTGAAAGACCAGTAGGTTGTGATCAGACCATCTCAGTAGGAAAAATTACTGTATCCATATTGCTATTGAGGTAGCTGAGTCTACCTGGGGATCCCAGGAGAAAATCCTGGAAAGTGCTGCAGAGACAGAGCTGCAGGATGTTGCAGAGCTTGTTTTACCTGGAGAGGATTTCCAAGGCAGATTGGTGTTAATGGCCACACGAGGCAGCTGTTGGGAGGATATTGCCTCCTTCCAGTGCCGCCTTTTTATCCCAAGGACCAGTCCTTTGAGTTTACTTCCACTTCTGCCCCGTTAGCCCTTCCTGGTATCCTTTTGATAGACTATTAGTCATTGCACCTCTTGCATGTGAAAAATTCGTTTTGTTTTATGTGGCTACAGAGTGTTTGATCTCAAGCCTTCCTGTTGTTTTAGCACTGTGTGTCTCTAGTTAACACAGTAATCCCTGCTGTAATGTATCCTTGCATTAGTCACTGCTATCAAAGGCTTGATCCAGTGTGATTTAATGTAAGAAATTATTCTGTTAGCCTAAATGCAGAAATCTGTTTTTCTTTCCCTCCCCCCTTTGTTTTTTCCCCCTCCATCCCATTGTGCATTGTATAGGCTTTTTATTTATTCTGCCAGATTGACAAGATTATAAATGAGAGCTGCATGTTGAAGCCTCTAATTTTTCATAAGTAAATGAATTAATTTATCATAGCTGTTGTGTTTTATTGCTGTCTCGATGCCAGACTGGCCAGCTTCTTTATTCCCCCTTTTACCTTCTAAATACTGAATCCATATCATTGTGTTTGACAGCTTTCTGGTTCCCCTGTCAGATGCAATTTGGTGCTAATCACATTTTCTTTGCTTAGTGTCAGTGGTACAGGCCATGCATAATATTCCTGTATGTCCACTTATTTACTTGAAACACAGCTGAAATGTCTTGGGCATTAATCTGATGAAGCTACTACATTAGAATGCAAAAATGATGCTTGAGTAGTGAGATAATATGGTGTGGCAGATGTGCAGTTGATAACATTGTGGCTAAAGCAGTGATCTTTATCAAGCTCTGATGCATTTTATTTGTTGGTTTTGCATACCTTTTCCTAAAAAAAAAAGATTCTTATCAGTTTTGCTTCATTAGAATGGTGTCACTTAAGATTCAATTCCTTCTTTGTGATCAAACTGTGAGAAACTGCTTCTATTCTTCCCTCCACTCCCCATTTTTAAAATACAAGGGTGTTTCTTGTTTTGGTTCGGGTTTGGCTTGGTTTTTTTTTTTTTGGTTCAAGTCATGGGACACACTTCATATATGCTGACTTTTAGTGGGAGTGTTCAAGTCTTTCAGTTATTCCTTTGGAATGTTTTGACTTCCTGTTAAAACTGTTCGTACATCTCTGCAGATGCTCCTATTAACTGAGCCCTGAATATTTAAAATTTCAGTAAGATCCAGTAGTCTGTTATTGAAAACTAGAGCATGCTGTAGGTGTTCCTCTCCTAACTCCTACAAAGGTAGGTTTGCAATGCATTTGCCTTAATTGTATTGAAGTTATACTTCATAGTATTTTTTTTTTCCAGGTACCAGGTATTGCTTTTCATTGGGATGTTTTGAAATCCTTCTTTTCAAACAAAGAAAAATTCATGTTTCTGGAAGACCTTGAAACTATATGTCCCTATAGTGCATATCAGGAATTTGGGTTTGTTACTATTTACCTACTAAATTACGCATGTTCTTTGGTTTCTGCATGTTTTTGTCTACTCCAGAATCCTGCTATGTACTCCTCTGCTGCTGTATAGAAACAGTGATGATGGCTTGTGAAAGACCCAACTGCTTTAGAGGCTGTCCAAATCTATTCTCCCTTTGAAAAAGTGCATTTAAATATGAGATTTGGGAAAGGATGTAGTGTTGATTTGTCATAAAATGGATGAATTTTGAGAAATGTATAGTTTATGAAAAAATTCAGACTAATGTGTGCTTGTCAGCCCCATAGACAAGGATTTTTTTTCTAGCAGTACTGTCTACAGATGAGCCTTGCAGCTCAGAGTCTTTATTTTAGATTACATATGGATGTTAGGAGTAAGAGTTTCTGTGAAGTGAATCAGCAGTTCTAAAATTTCCATCTCCTGGTATGGGTATTCTGTTCCTACACAAAGAAATCCAATGCTTGAAAACAAGCTTTATGGAGAGCACATGAATTCTGCTTAACAATATTTGCATGTCTCTGCAGACAGAATTTATGTGCTCCCAATAAAGCATCTTGGCAAGTAATTAAAGTGCAAGTCATTACCTGGTGTGGGTTTCTATCGAAGTTATTTCATACAAGAGGCAGTTTTGTCTATTCTTTGAGAGCTTTAGATTCTTGAAAACTGCAGCTTCATCTGAAACCCTGAATAAAACATTCAGGTTTCAATTACCTTTCATGCAACATGGCTCATCATGTTGAAATTTTCCTTGTAAAAAGAACAGGTTAAAATTCCTTTCTGCTTTTTGCAGTCAGAGTGCTGACACTGACCTGCAGGGCTGTTGAGGCCTGATAGATAACACAGGGAGTGGGACCTTCAGTTCTGAGATGTTTCATTGGTTTTGTAGCCAGTCATGGGTAAGTGATTTCATGTAGTACATCAGTTCTTCTGTATGGAAAAATAATATCAAGACTTCATGAAGTACTTGAGCTATTAACAGAAAATGTTAGTAAGGAAAAATTTGTTTTACTTGCAAGGGACTTGAAAAAAGTAGGCTGAACTCCATTCTTGTCATGGATGTTGTGCGTGGTCTTTGATAAATCAGTTTCTTTGTGCATTTATGTCTCTTGGTAGAGTAGGAAGGATAATTCTGCTGTACTTCACAAGTCTTCATGAAACATTCATGTACCATACACATGTATGTATACACACAGTGCACTTCTTGTATTTGGTTATTTTTGTGACCTTCCGTGAGTGCATAGATAGTGTGCTGTTAGTAGCAAATAAGCTTAGTGAAACCGGTGCAGTTTTCTGGACATTAGGTGCTTCAGTTGAAATTAAAGAATGGAAATGTAGCTGTTGTGATTTTTTTTTTTGTTTTGTTTTGGTTTTTGTTTTTTTTTTTTTTTGTTCGTGCAAATGGAAAATGTTTAATACCATAAACACATCATCCACTGAGAATATGAGGAAGTTCTTCATATTGTCTTACATTTTTGGTAGGTGATTAATTCAACGTTTTGGTTTTTTTTAAAAGAATCGAATACAATACAAAATAATTCCTGTTTATTAGCAGAGCTGCTGGCTTTTTGTTCATTTTCCTTTTTAGAATCTTCAACAGTATTTGTATGTGCTTTAAATTTCCAAAAATATTAGTTTACGTGGTCAAAGGCATCTAAATCTATATCATGATAGTGGAGCTAGAACTGAAGATGGGCTTTGTGGTACCTTAAAATCATTTCACCCCATTTAGGTAAAGTTATAGGGCAGTTCATTGTGCTGCATTATATATTAGGGCTTGGATGTGAATTTTTTTTATTTATTTCACTTATATTTTGTTGTTGATTTGGAAAATACTGAAAGAGTTACAAAGTAAGATTGAAGTGAGTATATTCAACCCTTAGCCTCTGTGCTGAGACTCCCTGTGGTGATGATTAATTGGTAATGTGAACATCTGTGAGGGAATAGTGGAAGTGCCAGACTTTTCCGAGGGGCTGTGACTGGTTGGTAGGCTTCACGTTCATGTGATGTGGAAGAAAGTATCCACAATAGTCACTCGCTGTTAGTGACTCAGATTTTTTAACTTGTGTTTTTTAATAATGCCCAAGGAAACACAAGTTGAGTGACTTACTCAACTAATGAATGTTGGTGAAGCTTTGATCTGGTTGGATGTGCAGTACATCTTAGTGCATTTCTGCTGGTGTTATTGGGCAACCTTGTTTTGGGAAGATTTGTAGACTAATCAAGTTGGTCAACACATGCTGAAGATGAGGAAGAGTAATGGTAGAGTCCTGCAGGTGTGAGTGGGGATATTACTCAAATAGAGATGTGCTGTCAATTTACATGATTTCTATTTGCGTAGTACTGATCTGAGAGTCTTGGACTCATGGATTTCCAAAGAGAGCATTTGAGTTGTGATGAAGATATATCACCCAGGATCCCCTTTCATTTGCTGATGTTTGTCTGGGCATGAAGTGGCTGGGGTGGACAAGTGCTGTTTGTATGCCTGTAGCTGAAGTGTAGCCATTTCCTGGGATCTCTCTCCTATATGAAGTGTCAGGCTGCTCGGGCTGTTCCTGCTGACAGCCACGTGCCATCATATGCAGTAGAGAGAAGCGTGTAAAGGGAAGGGTGCACCAGGTCTGGTGGCTGACAGTGTTCCAAGTGCCTGCTTGAGCTGGGCTATTCCATCTGCTGGCAGGCTTCTGGCTGGCAGCTGCCACCTTGGTGCAGTTGAAACTGAAACATGCTGCTTAAATGATAAAAAAGCTTTTTTTCTACTTCCACCCAGACATGCCATATTGTGTCTTTAAAAGAGCTTAAAGGAAACCATCTAGAGACTTCTAAAAATGAGTGATAGTTTTTCAAAGCTTGCTAAAAATACCAGTATGCAGGAAACCCTGTTAAGGTTGTTTTTCAGTAACATGTACTTACGTACCTGGTGTGAAATGAAAGTTGAAGCAGTGCTTGTTTGGTGCTCTTGGATATGGAAACTTTCAGAAAGGATTAGGTGCATAATCACATCAGCAGTTGTTGCCTCTTTTGTTGGCTTTTAATGCAGCTGCTAATGGATTCAGGTTTTTTTGTTGGTTTTTTCTTTTAACAAAACATCAGTTAATGTGAGAATTAATATCTGATAATGGGGAGCAAGAAATCTTTGAATGTTAATGGTATTATGTATGCTCTCTCTACCCTTTTATATTTGCATTCTAATAGGATTGGAATCTTTTAATGGCATAAAAAAGTCTATAAAGAGATTGGGTGTGGGTAAACCCTCAGTGATGCACTTTTGGATGCGAAATTTGGGTTGCTGTTGTATTTCACTGTTAGTGTAACAACTGTGTTGACTGCAGAAGAGGAAAAAGCTTTAGTAGTTAGTGGGTTATGTCCTGAGATCTGGGTTTCCTAACCATGGAGTGAACTGCCTGAAGTCTTAAGTGATTGAAAAGTAAAGAAAAATGTATTTAAAATAATAGGATTTCAATTAAATATATTTCTGCATTTATTTAAAAGAATCATTGATTTTCAGTGATTGATCATCACTAAAATGTTGATGTGCAATCAAATGTCTTTACATTGGATTTAACACTTATTTTTAAAGAGGAAAATGTATTATATGCATATTTATGCAATGATACTTAGCATACATTTATTCAGTCTTAATTTTTACATTTAGCTTAGGAAATGCTGAGTGACAGTTCTTATTTAGTAGACTATTAATTCTTTCTTCATGGCTTGTGTCAGGCTAGTTTCAGTAATTGAAGTTCAATTAAAGCTGCGGAGAACTAAAATGAATTTTAGTTAATAAAAAATGGGAAACATTCTGTATGTGTATTGGGAAGAGTTTGAATTTGAAGCTCATATATTGAACAGAAACAGTTTGCAAATGATGCATGATAGACTATGAAGCTGATAGAGGAGATGAGACCAGGAGGAATTTCTCAGGCTCTTGGAGTAAATGGAGCTCAGCTCTTGCATCCAGTTGTTTTTCAGAGGCTGTAAAAAAGTAAGACTAGTAAGTTTCCCTGCTTTGCAGTGATCAGATGATTTTTCAAATTTAATGTTCTTCTTGAGTTGAACTGCCTAGATAAACTGAAATTAGAATATACTCTTTGCCAAGAATTGTCATTTACTGCTCTCGGGAGCTCATAATTTTATCTCTTCAGAAAGCTCTAGTTCCATGAGGCTTCTTCTGCGCTTTTCCCTCTTGTGAGTTTCCTTCAAATGTTGCACAGGAACATGCTTCTTGTGGGCAGTTCTTTGGAGGGTAGGAATTGACTGTGGAATTCTCCTGGTTTTTTTTAGTCTAATTACCTTACAGATGATTCAGCAGCCTACCTGTCTCATGCTGCCAAGTTATGGTTGAAGTGTAGATCAGAAATTATTAGTATACAGTTAGAATCCTGGTGGAATGGGGTGACATGTCCAAAGACTGGTGCCTCAGATGAGTCAAGAGAAGATGTAGATTTACCTGATAGCATCTGAAAGCACAGAATGAGAGAGGAGGCAAAACGAAGCATCCTCGTAATTACTGTGATGTCTTCGGACTGGAGCCCAGGGTAGAGATGGAGATGCTCTCCTTGCCTCTTCCCTGTACTAAAGCTCTGAAGGCCAAGTGGCCAAATACTAAGGAGTCATTAGTAGGCTACTGATAGAGGGAAGGATCCAGCAGACTTGGAAGCACAACTCTGCAACTTCATTTTGATTCCAAACTGTGTGCTATTCCCATGTAACCTAAGCAGCATGTATAGGAAAATGCAAAGAGCAAAAAAAAAAGTCTTATCACAAATATGGTCAGAACTTCTGTTTAGAGTATGTATCCCTTGTCACATTTTTTATAATGTCTTTGTGTTTCACTTGTGTCAGCCAAACTTACTTAAAATTAATTCCAACTTAAAATGTAGGCAAAAAAATGTCTCATCTGTGCACAATGTTCAGTTCTGTTTTGATATGTCCCATGTAGTAGATATTCGGCAGATTTTACTTTGTCATGTAATGTCTTTGAAGAGTAGATGAATTTCTGTTGTTTTGTGTTTCTCAGCTTTTCTGAAATCTCTGACTCTCCATGCTAGGGATACATGGGTGATGGACTTCTCCTGAGCATTGACCTTCTGGGGCAGGCTGTCAGAAATGCCATCCTGGTGGGATGTCAGTGTTAGACCATGGAGCTCCCACTGAGAGCAGCAAAACTGAGCCTGGCCTTTGGGCACCAGGCTGCAGCATCAGCCTTTGTGGTGCCCTAATTTAACTTCTAGATTAAAGTACAACCTGGGAGACAAAAGAGTGCCTTTTTTTTTTTTCTTAAACATTTCTCTCCAATTTGTGTTGAAGTGAAGAGTGGACATACTGAGGTTTTCCAGCTGTGGCTCCCATTCATTACTAATGGAGCGTATCATATTTTGGTTTGGGCTTTTTTTTTTTTTGTATGTTTGTAGGTATGGTTTTGGATTGGTTTCTTTTTTACAGGCACATAGATCTTTAAATCAGAAGTAAAGGTACTGTCAGGGACCTATGTGAAGACCAGTGTCAAGTTCTGCAGAGTGTGTGGGTGAATTACTAATAAAAAGCTATTTAACTTATATTGGATAGAAACCCCTGAGACTTGATTTCAGCTAACTGTGAAAAAACACTTTTAGTCTCTTAGACAGAAAATAATTTGACTAGAGGATAAGGATTCAAGGCAGAGTTAATAAATCTGTTAACTTGTCTGGAACTTTTCTGTGTGGATTTTTTTCCCCCTGGGGTTTTCTAAAGGCTCAGAAGCCTCAAAGAGCAGCGTGCCATTATGAAAGTGGGGCTTACCTGCAGGGGACTGAAGGCTCAGTGTGGCATCGCCACAGCAGAACAGAAAGCCATTGGCACGCAAGAACTGAGTCAGAGGAGCAGCAATGTCATTCTCACAATACAGTATTGGTTTTGTTTCCCACACTGGAAGAAAAATGTTAAAAACATCTTCCATGGAAGTTGACAAAGAATGGAATCAATATTGTTAGCTTTTGCTAACAACTTAAATGTTCATGTATTTCAGACCCTTTGAATAATAACAAGGTGATGGGACAGTGAAGAAGGCAAATGTGTTTCTCCTGTGAATCCTTTCAAGTAATAGCAGTAAAGCTGCAAAAAACATTAATTCTTTGTTGCAAGGTCTGGTGAGACCTCAGCATGGATAGGTCAGGAAAAAGCCATGATCACTTTTCTGGAGGTGCCTAAAATACTGAGCTGGTTGTTTGACTTCAATTTTGATGACTCTTTGTGATGTTCAAGATTTTGGAAGATGTAGGCCAACTGAAAAATTTCAGGAGAATTTTCTAATAGCTGAAAGTATTTTACACTTTTCTCGTTGTGTTGTTTATTAAGTAGTTTAGCTTGCTTTTGAAAGTGGAGCCTGGTATATCATTCACTTTGAGGCTTTTTATATAAAAGTGCTTTGCTTTATGAATATAATTTAATCATTTGTAATGAGGAGTGGAAAATGGATGAACAAGCTTCTCTCTGAAAAATCACATTTGAAATTTCTGAGTAATGATCTGAATGGTCTAAAATTATTTATTCCCAAGACATATCACTGTTTTGCAGAATATTCAAGCTACTGTAATCAAAATTAAACTATGCCCTAAGCATGAAGATTATTTTTCCCTAAAAAAAAAAAAAAGCTTTGGATCACATTAAACCAGTAATTCAGAGTGATAGGACTCTGTTAATTGAATTCTACATCTTGGCTAAATGTATTCTTCACTGTTTTTTTATTATCTACTAAAAATTTTTAGTTTAATTAGGGTAGGTCAGAAACAATGCTCAGTATATTGCAGAGTATTCAGTACAACAAAAAAGTTCCCTTTTCTTTTAAGGTCTTTCTTGCAGAAAATAGTCTCCTTAAGAAATGTTAAGATAATTTTAATAATTGCTCAGAGGTTAGGCTTGCAGTCCACATTTTTATAGCTAAATGTTACACAAAACTTTGCATCAAGTAAATGTTCAACCGTGTACTTAATAGGGTATTGAAATTCAGCCTTAGAAATGAGGTTTGTGTCAAAATCCACCTGATGAGCAATTACAATATCACTTACAGAAAATACGCTTTGGTTTTAACTTTTGGATCCTATCCTGTGGTGGAATGACAAGGACATTACTACTATTGTAATTTTTTGAGTGTTATTTTTTTCTTGTGCATTCGGTTTTAATAGGATGTCTTCATATATGAGTAACAAGGATTGCTCCATGAGTAGTAGGAGGATATTTTTGTGGTGCTTGCAAACACATTCATGTCCAAGGTGTGCGTAACACTCGTGTACATACATAGCTGCTACTGACTTTGCAAATACCATTTTGCTCATTTGAATTCTAAATTTTAATACTCAGAAAAAACTTTAAAATATGTTTAATTTTACTGTGGATCTTGGACACAATGTTGACATTTTATTTGTTTACTAAGAAATTAAGAAAGTTATCTATGCAATTATGCTGTGGGGAGCTAATGTTAGGGTAAAAAAAATGCCTGAAATTTATAATATGTAGATCATTCTTTTAAGGAGTATAATGAGCAAGGCAGCAGTAGGATGTCTGTTACGAACTGATTGCTGAAATGAGTAATTCTTATTGAAGAGTTTTTTGTTATTGCCAGGGATGTGACTATCTCTAGAAATGTTACTTTTAGTTTCATTGTTTTCACAGTAATGGTGCATTACATTGTCAAGTCAAAATAATTTTTTTCTAGCCCTTCTGTTCTGGCAATTCATTTGGGAATATGTGTGTTTGGAACCATTGCGCTGCTTCTAAAGTTCCTAAATATTTCACAATTTTGCCTGTTACTGATCTTCTGAGACTGCATAACTTTGTAGGTTTCTTCTTCAGTTGCTGTAGTCTTCATAAACTGGTTTGTCTTAAAAAAAGAAAAACACAATTGTTCTGTGAGTGACAATGATTGACTTTGTAGTCTTCTATTAATGAGTGTGATGAAACAATTCATGTGAGGTAGCCAATTACTAAATGCAGTCTGAGGAATTTGGTGATACTTCCGTTGCACTTCTTTTGAATGTCTCTCCCCTCTCCTCATGTTTCTCTGTCTCAAATTTTATGCATAAGAGCATCATGATGTTTAGGACCTTTCTTTAGAGACATGATTCACATGAGGTGAAGGTCAGCTGACTTCTACTAGTGAAGCATACAGGGTCATGCTACTTCTGCAAATGAGGTCACTATGTGAAAGGCAAAAAGTATTTATTTTCTAGTTTTTTCAAAGGGCTGTGCATGCTTTATTATAATGCACTAGAAAGTGTCTAGGAATACTGTGTATTGACAGAATTAATAACAAACTAGGAGAGACTGATAGCATTAGTTTATCATTAGGGACAGACCTTTCCTCATCAAGGTGACAACCAGTTTTGTAAGCTTACTTTTGCCTTTCTAGAGCCTGACATATAAACTGTCAGAGACAGGGCAAATAATGCAGTCTCACTAAGCAAGGCATCAGTAGGAATAGGACTCTTGGCAGTTGTAAATACTGAAATGTTTTTCTGCACAGACAGAAACACAGTGTGAGAACTGCATGACGTGTGGCAACATCCCAAGATTTATCAAGCCTGTCTGTACTAATGGAAGTTATTGCGTGTGCTATGCTGTACAGATGGTTTTACACTTTCTGATGGGTTTTACAATTCAAGCATTTTTTTGTACTGCTTTTTTTTTCTACTTCCAAAGTTCCATTGCCCCATCCTATAATGTCCTCTAAAAAGATCAAAGCTGTTTAATCCAAACAAACAGCTAATTCATATGCTGTCATTGAGTCACTGGGGCTATAACAAAAATGTTTTTTTTGCACATGATACATATTGTCAAGTCAATGAGAGAGAAAATAAAAAAGTGAGTTGGTAGAATTTGTTCTAGGTTTGTCTCAGGTTTGCATCTAAGAAGGCTAAATACACATCCAGGACAGTAGCCAGGGGAAGCAATTCCATCTGTTGGGCACTTGTGAGGCCACAGCTGGACTGTTGTATTTAGTTTTGGTCTCCTTTGGTGCAAGAAAGATGCTGACATATTTGAAACCAGCTCAGCACAGGATCACCAGCATGATCAGGGATTGAACATGAGACTTGGGCAGAAAGGGTAAGTGAACTTCATAGGATGAGAGAGAGCGTAGAGGAGACTACATCCTACCTTCTTGAAAGCCCACAATGAGAAAAGAAGAGGTAATGGACATTAAATGGTCATGAGGAAGATTGTTTAAGATATGAGAGACTTTTTTTTGCACTATAAGGGTGGTCAAGCACTGAAACAGATGCCCAGAGACTTGTGAAATATTCTTCCTTGCAGATGCACAAAAATTGGTTTGGCTCTGAGCAGCCAGAGTCAACTTTAAGGTTGAGCCAAGTGCCAGTATGGCCCTACTTCGAGTGAAAGAGTGGACCAGTGACTTCCAGAGATCCTTTCCAACCTAAATTGTTCAGTGGGTCCTCATAAAATTGTAATCTAGAAAATATAAGAAGGTTGAAGTGCTCATTACAAATTGGTTTTTAACATCATAAATCATTGCCTAGAGTATGGAGAGCCATGCAAATTCCTAAAAATTTCAGTTATGCCCTGGTCTGTTCTTAGTTGAAGTGGTATAATGCCTCTTTACCACAGTTTACTTTGGTTTAAATTTCTGAAGATTTTCACATGCCTGTATAATCCAGAGGTTATTTGAAGCCAGCTCAGGACTTGAAAAGCTTGTGGAAAGATGTGAGAAGAGGTTGATGCTGGAGAAGTCTTCTGAAGGCTAGGCAAGGTGCCTGCTAAAAGTAGGAGTGGGAATGCCTGTGCCACAGTAGGAGCTGGGAGCAGCTTGAGCTTTCCTCGTTTGGCTTTCCCCTCCCTGCCTCAATTGACCGTGTGTGGCTTGGAGTATCCAGAGTTGCTGTGGGTCCTCTCTCAACAAAGACGCTTGTTCTGTCAGGTGGAGTTTGTGTTGCTGTGTAAGTAAGCAGTTAATTTTGCATTGAAGTAGTATTCTAAGGTAAAATTCATAGTATGAAGTTGCTGTAATTCATATTATCAGTGTGAACGTTCATTGCTGCTTACTCACAATATAGTAACTAAGATGTCTCTTTCATTTTTAAAGTATAGACTTATTTCATGGCACAGTAAATTTTTCCTTTTCAATGACTGATTCCAATAAGTGCATTTGACAAGTATGGTTCTAGTAAATAATGCAGTCTTTTTTATTAATTATCTACATTTTTGTAGTGCCATTTGAAATGGACTCTCCAAAATTAGCTCATCTTCTGTAAAGTCCATATAGGTGAAAGTACTCAGTTTCAAGTTAAGCAGAAAGGAAATAATCAGTCTTGCATTCCACAGTCCTCCTTCATTTTTTTTTTTTTTCCACTTGGATAGAGAAAGAATAAAAGCAAAGGGCATTTGTTATCTAGCAAAACTCCGAAGCTATTTCACATGAAAGCATAATGAGTGTGACAGGCTACAAATAGCATTGAACATGAATCTTTTACAGAAGAAAGGAGAAATGTCCTTTGGTATATTTACTTCAATCAACCCTAATAAGGCTTGTTTTATGTGTTTTATGCATCCGCTATCATAATTATAAATCCTTGACATTTTAGCACTAGCATTTATATCTGCCAGGGAAGCTACCCGAAGTCAACCCTCAAGGAATGTCTGTATTGTACTATGGATCTCCATAACAGCTCTCAAGTAGTTACTAAGTGGCTTAAAAAATTACATCTCAGTCATGCTTGAAGGGCTCATCAAACTTTGCCACAAATATCAACGTTAAGTACCCAATCAGCTGCATTGTTTGAAGTACAGTCACGTGTGCCCACGAAGGAATAGGTTGGACAGGAAGAAGAATTATAGAAGGGCTTATCAATCAGGCAATGGTTTTTTTAATGACCTTTCAAAAACACCTTTCCCTTCTTCCTGAAGTAGCTGGGTCTTGAGCTGGGCGTGGCAGCTGCTAGGCATGCTGCTTCTGTTCCTATTTAATATTTTTGTATTCTTGGAAACTTTTCAGAGCAGAGGCTACCAGTGTTTGTATGTGTGTAGTAGGATTCTGTTCTTGTCTGCTTTTGGACAGTACCAAAAAAAAATCTGAACAACAAGATAGGAAAAGTGTCAGGTGGTCTTTGGGAAGACACTTGGGTATACGTTGTTTTGGCATGTAGGTAAACAAGATGAGCTAATCACCATAGCTTTGATGTAATATATCTGTAATTTGTTTTCATATGTAGGTGTGAAGGAAGGCTTGCCATATGGTGTGTATATTGGTATTTTTCCTTGACAGCCTTTATTTTAAGTTTAAGGAATTCCAAGGCATACTATTATGCAAGAATATAATTTCAAACACTCATCAGTATATGCCACAAGAATACCTTGAAAGAATATTGAAGAAAGGTTGTAGAGCTCCAGGAAAGTTTTAAATTGAAAAATTAAATAATGCTTTCATCCATTTTAAGGTACTCTAATTACCTTAGTTCTATATTGCACTGTTACCAGGCTTTCATCTTTTAACCATTTGAACAGGATTCTTTTATAAGTAATATATAAAATCTGATTTTACATTAATTGGTTTGTGGAGTGAAGCAACTTTCACAGTGTCTTTGTGAATACTTTTTTTCTTTTTTTGGTTCAACATATGGTACACTTTACTCTCAGTCTTCTTGCCTTGATGTAAAGTCTTCTTGTCCCCTTGTGGGCATAAGTTAAAAGTATAGCTCATTGAAGTTCTGATTTTTAAAATTATTTTTAAATGTTATTTTGAGCATTGCTGTGTTCTGGTATCAGTGTGTCACATACAGAGACACTGTGTATCTTTGTAGCTCTTTGTTATGTATGCATAGGTATAAATGCAAGATTAGTCCTACAGATCCCAAATTGAGGGACCAGAGAACAAGGTAATGTGGTCCTGTGGCAAACATCAGTTTCTGCCGTAGCTTAAGCCATCATTTCTCCTTATGCCGTGAAGCTCAATGAAATAGTCACTGAGCTTTTCATTCACTCCTCCTGACAGCTCTTTGTTAAAATTCAGTTGCTTTCTCTGAAAAGTCTTTTGCTAATGAACCCAGAAAAGTGAGCATTTTTTAGCTACATTATTTTATGAGCAACTGAGAACCACTCTCACAGGAGCACTGGCCATCAGAAGGAAAGATACGGTTAAAAAAAGTATTTTTTTCCCTATATGGGCATTTGAAATCATGGACAGAGAGCACCTGAACAGGAAACAAACATGTCTGGAATAAATTCACAATTTTACTGCCTCTGGTTGTCCCTAAGTGAGAGAAGAATCTAGATAAAGTGAATGTGGAAAAAAGAAATTAGAAGGAAAAATTTCCATCCAACTTGGATGAAAAATTTAATAGAAGCTGAGCATTTAATTGCTTTCTGTGTTTTTGACTATGTAATTTCAGCTGTTGAAAATTGTATCTTTTCAATCATGTACCAATGCTAGCCTATGACTGAGAACTTCTTTTAGTGATTTTATCCTGACGGTAATTGAAAGCTGATTAATTTAATTGCAAACAAGCTTGTATTTTGCCATTTCTTCCTTAGTACTTCATGTAAATGCCTGGTGTTTGGGGTCAGGAGGAAAGAAGTGGTGTATATTTTCTAATTCAGTACAGAAATGCTAGTAAAATATACAGGTTTTAACCTTATTAACAATAATGTAGTTGTCAGAAGTGTAGTTTGAAGAGAAATAATTATGAAACCTTTTATTTAAAATGGTGTATAGGGCAGTGTAAAGTCAGCTGTTTCTGACTTAAAAAACAAGTGCCTTAAATCGTTGCTATTTGTTCAAAGGTGAGGATATTTTTCTTTAGAGTTCTGAAACTCCATGAAGTTATGTTTAATTAAGTTTAATTAGTGAGGACTGAAACAAAACTGTTGCAGTATTAATTTGGAAGGACTTTTGGTGCCTCTTGTGTGTGTGGTGTCCCTGCCCATGCCCAGGGAGGCACGGCTGCAGTGTGTGCCCTTCACTGGATCTTAATCCAATGAGTGTGCTGGGGAATGAAGTCAGGTAATTTGTACATAATCTTGTTTTACTTTTCTGCAAGCTTTGCAGCTGAAATATCAGTGAAGTATTGGAAGAGCTGCGCCGTAGAGCAGCATACAAAGTTAAAATTTGGCTGTATCACAGTGCCTTGTAACAAGATACCATAAAAAATGCTAATAAAATGGAAGTGTTCGTTATTGCTGCCTTGTGTTGTGACTGTGTCAGTACTGGTAGAGAGTGTTTAGCAACCAAAAAAGATGAATAAGTACTAAATTTTGGTAATTTATTGATTTTCTATGTAACTGGTCGGATATTAATAGATATTGCAATAACAATAATAATGGTTGTAGAACCATTTCACCTATAGAAATACATATATATTTTTCACAATAAATATTTGTTTCTTAAATAACCTTTAAAAAAGAGATGCCTGACTTCAGCAATTGTACAAAATTGTACAAATTGCTCAATCTACAAATGTCTACAGTAATATTTTGATGTGTTAACCCCAATCAGCTGACCTTCTGAATTCTCAATGTTTAAAAATATTGAACTGGTAAAGAATAAACTAGTGTTGCCAGCAGTGGTGTTGTTTTATTGATATGTTTGTGGGGATTTCTTAATGCATTCTGAAATTCTTTTCAATCAGAAGATTTTGGCAGTCTGTTCCAATTAAAGAATTTTCCATACTGAGAAGTCAATTATGAGAATTATTTTTGAGTTGTTAATTTACATAACCTTAATTGTATTAATTCCCTTTGAAAGGCTGAAGCAGATATTTATAATACTTTGATTGATTAGCAGTGTATTTGTGTTAGAATTGCTACTGATAAGATACTGCTGCAGCTGTGCTCTTGAGGAGTTCTCTCCCAAATAAACATTTTAGAAAACAAAGTTTATTTCACTGGGGGGGAAAGGCATCACATGTTTGCTACCTCCACAGGCAGTACTGTAGCATCTTCTTTCCACACTCTGTAAAAAATGGGAGTTTAGATTGTGTTACTTAATTACTGCTGTGTTCCATACTGTAAAGAAATAGGTTTTCATTTGTGGTTTGGTTGTTTTTTTTTTTTTTTTAAGTCTGTCAGAATAGTGCCTGGGTGTAGACTGAGGAACTGTGGGCTTCTCTTGGAAGTCACTCACAGAATGTCAGCAGTAAGAGGCTTCCTGTTTTCAGGCAGGTGTTGGGCCTATGTGGTCTGGCTCAGGTGAAATCTTCTTCCAGCTGTTTGCCAGGCTGTATTGCAGGTGTTGGCTTGCAACTCCACCCTGTCTGCTTCGGCTCAGAGTGTGGAAATAGAGTGCTGGTGTGGGTACCACTGGGAGGGGGAATAGTGTTGTCATCTCTTCTCATGCCTCTGCTGCAGGAGATTTGGGAGGAGAGGAGCCAGCGTGTGTCCATGTGCTGAACCTTCTTGTCTGATGAACAAGAGTAGCAGGTACATCAAGGGGCAGAGCTGACAGAAGCATCCAATCACGTCATGTGATCCTTCTGTATAAGGCGAACATCTGGGGGCTTTACCTGCACTCGGGTGCTGTGATTTCTGCCCTTCAACGCGCCTGCACCCGGCTCATTCCTGAGCAGCTGTTGGGGAAGGTGTTTGACTTGTAACCTCAGCTCACCCAGCAGTGCCTACCCACCCGAGTCCCTGCACTGAGAGGCCCTTCAAAAGGTGGGTGTGGTCACCCACCCTGGGGAAGTGACAGGTGACCGTGGTGAGGATCAGGAGCAGCCTTGCTGGGAGTGCAGGGAAATGGCCGTGCTATGGCCATGATGCGGTTTGCCTCTCGGGGCTGGCAGGTAGGTAAGGTGTCTGCCATATCACACAGTGTCAGGAGTCTGTGACCTGTCTTGCCTGTTAAAATAATTGTATATTATCATTTCTGCACCAGGTTCATTTGAACTTTAGAGGACTGAGGGAAGGTGTGGTGCTTAGAAACCACAGTATGCAATAGTACATGGCTGCTGCTGTGGTCTATGCCTGTGACCAGTGGAAAATACTTGCAGAAAGCACATAGAAGTAGAGTGATTATAGCATCAGTTTGTCCTGGTTTGCCCTTCTGGTTTGTACTACTCCATGTTTTGGAGGTTTCTGAGACTGAGGTAGTGCTTGTGCCTATCTATTTAACTGTTCTTCCTGGTGTTTTCCATGACTTTGTCTATTTTTTTTTAACCAATTCTTGCTTTTCACCTCTGCAATATCCTGGGGCAGTAAGCGTAGAATATTCCAGAGTAATATAACATTTAATATGATTTCTATGGTGTGAAACCCAGGGGAAACTCAGCATGGTCTGGTTGAAGAATTCAGTTGTTCCATCAAATCACAACCGAGTTCCATTTAGTCCATTCTACATTGTGGATGCTCAAATGAACTTTGTATCCTGCTATTACCTAAAGTGCTTTCAGTGCCACAGTCTTACACAATCTCCAATTTCCTCTTCATTAGTAACAGCCTCTTTTGCAGAAATTAAATTTCCACAGCAAAAGTGAGACTGAGAAAGCAAACCTTTTGGTGTACAATGTTGGTGGAACTTACTGAATCAGAATGAGCTGCCATAATGACAGGAACATGAATAGTCATTTTAGAAATAAATGAAAGATACAATAGGATGGGGGTTTTGATTTGTTTCTTCTTGGTACTGGAGAAAATTGCTGGGATCTGTTCGTATCTGGATCTCAGTCAACCTTTTTGGTTATATGTAATTTTGGGACATAACTAATGCAGTGTGAACACTTGGGTACTTTACATGTTATGCAGGAATAAACTACAAAGAGAGTTGTCCTTGTTACGGGAGTGAATCTTCTATATGCTTTGGACAAGTAAAAAGCAAATTGCATGTTTAAAAACTTATTTGTATGGCCATGGAAAGGAAACAGACTCCACATGGAAAAAGAGAGCAAGTTTCCTACCTAATTATTTAAGGGGTTTTGTGTGTCTCTGAAATGTGCCTTGGTAAATATGAACTGACACATTTCTAGCAACCAAATTATAAATGAGTGGAAGACCTGAAAATGTCAGTTTCTTCCTTTTAGAAGCACTTCAGGATTTTTCTTTCCTTTTTCTTCATGCATTCGTTTCTTCCCTTGGGCAAATGAGTTTGTTTAAACGTTTGTTTCGGTATACTGTTTTTCACAGGATATAATTGTTGACACTTCCTGAAGTGTCAGAGGACATTTGATGTACTAATATTTTTATAAGAGAGAGCGTAAGTATACCTTAAAATAAGACAAAGAGAGATAAAAAGTAGTAAATCAATCCTTTAAACTTGTTTCTGTGTATATCTTGATGTCGCCTAACCAGTTGTGTGTGTTGTGGTATTTTTCATGATTAGCTGGGAAAACAATAGGATAATCTGAAGGAGTGAAGAAAAAGTAAAATAAATGAGCGCCTTAGGCAAAGTGTTTGCCATTTAAATGGCACAAGAACTATGTCATGTCAGGTGGTGGGGTAGGGAAAACACTTGAACCTCAACTCTTACCTGCTCTGCTTTTGGAGAGGACTCTGGAGTGCCAAGCACCCCAGAGTTGAGAACATAATATCTTCTATTTAATTTTAATCATATTTTGGTTTGTTTTCCCAGAGCCGTAACATGCTTAACTGTTTTCCTGGAACTTTAATACAATTTACACCTAGCTATATGTGTGTTAGTCACTTCTTGATAAGCCTGCATAATCACAGTCTGATCACTTAGCATTAGTAGAGACCAAAAGGATAACCTTTGTTAAAGACCAGGTTAACAGAGGCAAAAAATAATTATTCTGGTGTTTTTTATCATTTTCATGGCCACATTGGTGTGACCTTGGACAGCAGACTTTGGAGCCTTCCCATGTGCCTGGAGTAGTGTAAGAGCCAGTGACTGACAGTTCTCAGAAAAGTGTACCTGGTCCAGGCTTGCAGGGCAGGATGAGAGGAAGGGACAGATACGTGGTGGGTAGAGAAGTGCTGGGTCTATGTAGGTATGTCTGTGTGTGTGCTGTGCTGGACCATGAAACTTCCATCCTTACAGAGACATGGGTTGGACAGCTAGGGAGGCCTCATGCTCTGTCACTGTGCTGGATGGATCTTGTCCTTGGAATGTACTTATAATGTTCTTACAAATAAAATGTGTATCTGCTCGATCAGTGGAGCTTCTGTGGTTGTGTTACCTTTGTGCAGCATGTCAGTCAGTAGCACTAAAATTTTTTAGACTTAATAACACCCTCTATCCCCAAGAATTAAATGCTGTTCTGTGTTTTTAAACTTGCTCATCTCTGAGTGTTTTGAAATAATGCAAAATGCACACTAATGGTAGCATGCTAACTCTGAGAAATGTGTGTCAGCACAGGGCAGTGCTGAAGCATATACTTAAGTTGTATTGAAGTCAATGTATCTAAACACAAATGTCTGTGCTTTCTGGAATCTGTGTGTTTGTTGTTAGCTGTTTTGAAATAAGTTCATTAATTTTGTACTTTAAAGGAAGTATAAGCTTTTCGGGTTTTTTTTAAAGAGTGAAGTTTGGAAATACTTTATACAAACTACATTATCTTTTGTTTTGATAGCTGATTGCCATTTATGACGAACAAGAAACTCCCTGTAAGATTGATGGCACCAATGGGAATTTGACAGAGAGAAATAGCCCAGACTCCTTTGAGACGGAAGTAGCAACTCAGCTGGCTGCCTTTCAGCCCATTGGTGAGATTGAAGTGACTCCTTCTGCCCTAAAACTGGGTATGTATATCTGGTATGTTTTTTTAAATTTTTCTTTTTCTGTGTATGTTTGTAATCCGATTTTATATATAATAAGATTTTTTTCTTTAGCATCCCATTATTTGCTTTGCAGTTCAATGAGGGACATTGAGAGGAAGCCATATGGAGAGTGTCTGAGGTTTATTGGTCTGTTCAGCCTGGAAAAGGGGAGACTGAGGGAGACCTCATTGTGGTCTAAAGCTTTCTTGTGAGGGGACATGGAGGGCCAGGCACCGATCTGTGTGGTGATCAGTGACAGGACCCAAGGGAATGACATGAAGCTGAGTCAGGAGAGGTTTAAGTTGGATATTAGAAAAAGGTTTTTTACCCAGAGGGTGGTTGGGAACTTGAACACGTTCCCCAGCACCAAGCCTGAGTTCAAGAAGCATTTGGACAACTCTCCTTAGCACTATTGGGATGTCCTGTGCTGGGCCAGTAGTTGCTGACAATCCATCATAGTATTCTGAAAGAACACAAGATGAAACCTTTGCTAAGTATTTTCAAATTCCAAAATCATTGAAAAAAACCCCAGGGTTTTTTGTGGAACCTGGGTTCATTGAGTGTAAAACTGCTGTGTGCAAGTGCTTTTACCAGTTAGCTGAGCTAGTGCCCTGTTTTGGCTGTGGGAGGTGGGAAGAGGGATATGCTGGTTGCAAACTGTTCAACTCTTTGCCTTTGAAGAAGTTGCACAACTGGGCCAACTTGCCTTTGTGACTTTCAAGTGAGCAGACTGTGATTAGGAAAGGATGCTGCTTAATTCCCTCTTACATCAGAGGGTACTGCATGAACTGCTGCAGCTCTGGTGCCCTGTGTTAAGTGTGCCTGGATGGCCAGGAGCTCAGGCTGGTTTCCAGTTATAAACTACTGGAGTCTGTATGTTGCACACAAAGCAGTTTGAAAAAGTTTCTTGGATTGAGGGTAGGCTGAGCTGTCACCTAAGTACTGGATACAGAAGCTTTCAAAATTAGATTGAAGGTGAATGCTGTGACTGTCTTTCTGTAAACCAAATAAATGGTGCTCAGGAGGGCCTGCTGTGCATCTTGCCAGTGCCCCTTGCCCAGCTCAGCCCATGTTCCTGAGAGCTGCTGGCAGTCTCCAAATGCTATGCAATAAAATATGAGTGTAAGCAGCTGGGGGAAGGGTAGAAGTATTATCTGTAGTTGTGCTACTCTCATGGAGTAGTCTGATTACAACTTGAGAAATGAAATGTTCACTTGCCTATTTTAATTACATTTTTTAAGGAAAAGGCTAATTAAAAAAAGCAGTGAGCTAAAATAAAATTTCTGCTAAAGTTTACTGGATGAAGCTGTGTAACTTCTAACAGAAGTCTGTACTTATTTTTGTGCCTGCTGTAGAAAATTCTAAAATTCAAGCGGCATGAGAATTTTTAGAGTAAAATTTGTGTTAATGGATCCATATTTTTTCTGTTTTTTTCCATATTCTAAAATAGAAAAATCTTTTTTCATATTTAATGACACACAGGAAATTCTCGTAACTAAAGATCTTTAAAATTCTCATAACTAAAATTCAAGACCTATTATTTATGTAACTTGTATGTATTTGTCTGTATTTTTTGGTAAGCATGAGATATGGAATAGATTGTAGCTTAAGGTTCGGTGGTTAAAAATTTTGCCACTTCATTTTTGCATATTTTTAAATTGTGCTGTTACCACATTTTAGCATGTTTCAGAAAGTAGAGATTGTTCTCCAAATACCTCTGAGCACTACTTAAAAAAAAAAGTGTTTAGTCTCACATACTGTTGTTACATAAGTTGAGGGTTGGAGAGAGGAGTACTTCAGGTTCACACAATTTCATGTAAAGCAGTTAAGTGCTCAAGCTCTTGAGCTCATCAGTAAGCTACCACGTAGTTAATTTGCTAGTGTTTATGAAATCCTACTGGAGAGCATAAAGGAGATGAAATATAATGTGGAAAGAGCAGTCAGGGTTCTATTTTTGTTTTCAGTGCAATACTAACATGTATTTGAAGTGAAAATGGTGCTTCTTAAAAGAAGAAATCACTGTCTCCTCAGTTCTGTTTCAGATTGGTTTATTTTGCAGGGTAAGTGAAAGATTTTCTACCTGTTAGCCCTGTAACTTAGTTTGTACTCTGAAATGTAATTGTTCTCTCTTCTGGATTTTACTTCATGGTTTACAATTTCTTTGGACTTAATTTTTGCCTTTGTCTTTTGTGTACAAGTGCCTGCTCCTTAAATTATGTGACTGTTTCCATTAGAGGCAAATTGAAAAGTAAATGAAGAAATAGAAGGACAATTTCGTTGCATCAATATCATTGATGCATGAACCACAGTAGTCTGGCTTCCTGTCTAATTATTGCATTGACTCCCACTTGCTAGCAGAAATAAATAATATTAATTTATAAAGCTGTTCTTATTTTTGGAGCAAGGATGTGATTGAATATACATGTAGGAAAAAAGTGTTGCTTTCCATGGTCGAGCTGTGCTTCAAGAACTATCATGCACTTACCTTCCCGAGCATTTTTCCAGAATGCTTTTAGGAGGGAAATTCATTGTTATATGAATTGTCAGATTGTGGAACAATTTTGCCTGTTAATTTCTGTTGGATGTTTTATATTTTGCGAAATCAGATCCATGGTTTTACGTAGAAACAATGTCTGGCTAACAATCTACTTGTGAAATACTTAGTGCTTGGTGCTTAATAAGCACGTGAAACTAAACACTGCTCTTGTCAGATGTCAGAGAATTGCCACTGGCTTAGAGCAGACACATGAGATACTGCCTTAAAACATTTGTCTTTTGTAAATTGTATATATGACCTAGTTAGGTTAACTATATATTATACCAAATGTTAAAGCCCTTCCTGTTTAGACAGAGATGGCAATAATTTTACTTTTTTGGATTTTTATTGCATAGTTACTTCTTTGAAGGTGTTTTTCTGTTATTCTAGAATAGTGATCAGCTTGACTGTCTGAAATCATAGGTTTTCCTTTGTGTAGTTGGTTACCCTTTATTTTTCCCTTTATCATCTGAAACTGAAACTCTGAAAGTAAGCCAGACTAAACACAATCTTATATTTGACTCAAAACTAAAATAATCTTATATTTTAAATTGCTTTCATACATTGGCAAAAATTTAGAGCAAAAAAGTAAGTTTAATTTAGTTGATATCAAATTACTTTCTTAGTATGTATTTCCTTAAAACAGTTCAGGAAATTATTCAGCTATTTGTTTCTTTTCCCTGAAATAAATACTGCTCTACTTTTAAAGGTAGCTCTGTTCCCAAACAAGTGCAATTGTGGGTTCTTATATTTAATTTAAGAAAAATGCAGGAAGACTTCAAGTGTTCATGGACATGGTATCTTCTGCGTCCACAACACGAGGTGAGGTTCAAACAGATTGAAGTGCCTCCCTCCCTGATGCACAGCACTGGATTATCAGGTGCTGTTGCTGACAGTGTCTTTTAATAGTGAAAAAGTGAAAATCCCAATTTGACAGAGTCTGTTCTCAGGTAAAGAAAGCATTTCATGCTACAATACAAATGGTATAAAGCGCCTGGTTATACATATGACAAAATTTAGAGAAGAAACACAACTGTTTAATGTGTTCAGGCAGCTGTTTGAAAAAGGGAAGAAACTGATCTACTGATTTTTGTTATTTCTTCAGATATGAGAGCATTGAGACAGTTGCTAAGATGGCAAAAGAGCTTGTCTTGTATTACTGTTTCTTGTGAGCAGAATTTCCCAGAGTACAATAGTGATGTGACCATGACAACAGTTTTCAAAGAATGATACAGGCAACTAAATTTTGAAATAGCTGATGTACATTTGAAAAATGTATTGGAGATAAGCTTCAACATCTCTAATCCCAAATACCATTGCAAATTCTTCACTGCCTTTTTTTTGTTACCATATTTCCTAATTATAAAACTGGGTACAGACAAAACCCTGCAACGAACAGTGAAATCAGTGTGTTGAATGCTTTGTAGCTGCATGACTTCAGCCCATGGTGAGTGTAAGGTAACACACATCCCAGGGAAAGAGATTATGGCCCTCATAAACTGACTTGTAATTTTCTGTGCACCTGTAAGCGTGCCAGTAGTGCTTCTGTTTCCCTTTTGCACCTCATAGTTTACTGTTGTTTTCTAGTGCTTTTTCCCACATGGTGGGTTGTGGAACAGGAAGGGGGGAGTTATTTTCATTATGTCAATTTGTTTTTTCCTTTTCAGTCCATATGGGCAGGAAGGAGAGAGCACTAATTTATTTATGGAGGATCCGTTTTATGGACAAGTCACTCTGAGCTGGAAATGCCTTCATGACTGGCTCAGTGTTTTGTTTGCTTCATTTGGTAAAGAATGGTTGAGGACACACAAAATTAGTTGTTGCCTTTGTCTCGCTCATCTCCTTGGTGTTAAGTAGTTAGGATTTTGTCCAGAAGAAGACACGCAGCACTGAAACATGCTTGTTGATTTTGAATACTAAGGTATGGAAAAAGTGAGGTCTAAAGTAGACATCTCCATGATTTTTTTTTTTTTTTTTTTGTCTGTTGCTTTATACTTTTTCCCTTTATTTGGGAATTGTTTTGAAGAATCTGAAGCTGTTTTCTGAGTACAGTCTGGAAGCAGAGACAATTAGATTACTTTGTTGGCTGTTTCAATAAAATTATGCTCTTAATCAATTGATACCTTTACTAGTGTAAACTAGTAACCTTAAATAAAGTTGAGATAAGGTAAAGAAATAAATCCTTGTTTTCGGTGATGAAGAGAGATGGGGAAGACTGATTTGGTGATCAGAATCCGATTTATTGTGGGATGCACGTGCTTATATATTATTTTAGGGAGGCTAGTAATGTTTCACTACAATGATTGGGTTAAAGATCACATAAAAAAACTTATGCATTTTAAACATCTCTTGCTTGCAGAAGTCTGATGTAATTTTCTTTTTCCGGTAAACCTGTCTGATTGAATCTTCTTGCAATCCTCAAAGTTCTGTTTGCTATTGCCAAGGCATCCTGTTACCAAGTCTGGACCTGGTTAACATAAGAAAGTCCATTATCTATCTTGTGTCCCCCTACATCTCAACACCTTGTAACAGTTATTGATAGCAGGTTAAAAAATCCTCTTGTAAACTACAGGAGTTAACTCCTCCCTTTGCAAGCTTTCACTGTTGAATAGAGCAGTGTCTTGGTTTTGCCATTGAAAGGTCTAACTTCAGTATTTCAAATTTTGCATGACTTTATTTTATAGCAATTCCTTGAGATTTTTCTCCTTTTATATGTACGTGCCTGCACATCTGATCAGTGTTCTAGACAAGTGTAACTATTATTTTACCTAGACTTAGGTGAAAACAATAGTTGGAATGACTGATTATAGTCTCTCTCCTAAAATAAGCTTATGAGTGGTAATGGTAGTTGAAGTTTAAGTACATGCAAGCACTTGTGCTTTTGAGCAGTCAGTTCTTTCAGTTCTGGACATTTAATGTAGTTTCTTCTCAGTGAACATTTTTTGCCCTGAAAAGAGAGATTTCTGGGAATGTTTCAACTCTCAGAAGGGCTAGTTAGTACAGGATAATAAGAGTAGTAGCCTAGAAGGTTTTCACTGTCCATTTTTGATGCGATTGGTGGTGTTCTGGCCGTGTCTTTTTGGCATTTGGAAAGGTTACTTTGCACTCTTATGGAATTGCCTTGAAGGTGCTTCAGACAGAGAATATACTCAATTAGCTTAATGTATTCCTGTGGTTTGGGGATTTTTCTACTTTGAATTGTGCTTCATGGGGTTGTTTAAAACACTTACTTTGATTTGCCCTGTGTGTTTGGATTGCTAGGTCAGTCAGCAGAGGTGCTTTCGGGTGCAGTGTCTTAGTTTGAAGTCTAAGAGAATTGAAGGGAAGGTTTCTTCATGAGTTTTTGGAAGTTTCTGCCCTGATAGACCTGACAGGGATTAAATTGTTACCTCCAGGGTATGGATGTTGACAATTTCTGTGTAACTTCAGAGCTCAGAAGGAATTTCTTTTCTTTCTTATCCTCTTTGAAGTGGAAGCATAGTAAGTAGGCTTGGGGGCATTTTAAACAACATTTGTTTGATTAGTCCTCTTTCAAGTTGGAGTTGAGATACTACAGAGATATGCAGACAGAGGAAACCACATTATTATGTATTTTTAAAATTTGTGGAAACATACAATGTGAAACTATTAATCTGATAAACCAAATGTTGCTAATGCCTTATATATAGCATACAAGAGTAAGTAAGAAAGACACTTTTTCTTGCATGAAAGCCATCCTTTTCTTCTTAATCTTGCAACGTCAGTTTATTGGCTGAGCATTCTGATGTTTGTCTGTACATGGAGTGTACTGTATTCAAGTCACAATTCTCTCCTGTAAGATTCTGGAAAAACTAACATTTTGAAATTGGTACATTTCAAAAGAAATGCATTATGGAAGAGCATGCTGTTTTCTGTGATTTGAGGGAATACTGCTGATTTCCTTAAGGAAATATGTCTGTATTCTCTTTCACTGCACTGGATGGCTCCTCTTCTGGTAATGATATCAAGTATTGTTCTCTGCTGTTTGCCATAGGCATTGTGAGGATGACGCTGTACTTGATAGATTTTTCTCCTCTGTGGCATCCAGTGTAATCTGCTTTAAAAGAATTGTGATGATCAATTCAAGTCTACTTGCATTTCTAAAACAAATGGTTTCTGTTCTCAGGCAAGCTAAAGGTTTGCAGATAACTTTTCATTTCAGTCAGAGGGAAAGTCTGGTATATTTTGACCTCATGACTTAAGCTTGTTCTTATTTAGTTGTCCTTGATTCATGGAAATGAGTTTTGCTTTATCTTTGTATTGCAGCAGAATAATACATTAATGGTTTCTGTAAAGACGTATATAAAATTTCCATGTGTTTTTCTGTCTTTGAGCTGCCTGTTTACAAAACAAGCCAGTCTTTCCTTCCTTTCACTGTACCCAGGAATTTAGTGCTAGGGCAGGTAATAAATTTATGTGCATAGTTTGTTACTAAAGTATCTCTTCTCTTTCTAATAGCCCTTCTGTCTCTGATTTCCCAAAAGATGGTTCCTCATCAATTATTCTGCCTGTCTCTATTCCCTTTGGACGTGGTTTAATATGCCTTACTTTGGAGTAAGAGGGGTATCTCCATGAAAATATGTTAACTAGAGAGAAAAATATTTTTCCATCACAAGTTAGACACTTTTTTGCGGCAGCTCTCTAGCTGGGATGTTGATTTCCAGCCTTTTAATACCTTGGGGAAGGTTTTGGGGAATGTAATGAATGGAACTTAAAAGGATGGAATAAATTCCATTATAAAAGTCAACGGTGCTTCTTGACACACATTGTTTGATGTCAGTACTTTTACTCAGATTTTGTCTGTTTTTTGTGATGTTGCGGGTTTTGTTAGTATTTTTTGTAATATGATGCATAGCTGGTTTTAGAGGTAGTATCTTCTAAAAAGAAAAAGACCAACCCACTTAGCTAAGTATTTGCAGCTGAAGGTTCTGAAAGGCTGTAGTACGATATCATACTTTAAAACTGTAGTGCAGTCTCTGTCAATACCCTTTAGTGTTGAGTAAGAGGAGAATGTGTCTGTTTACAATTCTGGACAGTACTTGTGGTATATTAGCTGTGAGGCAATATGGCAAAATGTGTATTTCAGGTAGAAAATGAGCCTGCTATGCCTGGCTGATTGATAGTTTGAAATTGTTCAAGTTAAAACAATTGGGACTTCAGCTAAAGGTCTGAAGGTACTAGATCAATAAGAAGTTATTATTCAATTTCCTCACCATGTAAAAACTCGAGTATCAAAAATAACTATTGTTCAACAAGTTGCAAATCAAAACAACCCTATGCTGATTTTCTTGTGAAGCATTCAACTAAACTATAAAATTTGATTTAACACACCAAAAATTGATGAATTATAATAGGATTAGGCAAATTCACAGGACATGGCTCATCAGTGTCTTGAAGTATGGTTGTCTAGATGCCACACAGGTTTGGAAATATTTCAAAGGTTATTTTTTTGCAACGTGGTAGGATACAACTCTCTTGAGCTTTGTCCCCGAGTCTTTGCTGCCACTGATAGATTCAGGATGCAGGGTGAGATAGACCCGGTACAGCTCCTCTTATGTTCTTACTCCTTGCAACCTCTCAGAAAGTTTCAGGTTCAGGAGGTTTCACTATTTTATCTTTGAAAATTGTCAGAAACAAGATTGAAATTTAAGACTAAAACTAGTTTATCACGGCCAAAATAGCAAATAATAACATCTGCAAGAGTAAGGCATCTCTTTTTATGGAAATGTCAAAACAGAAAAGGGTCTTAATTTAAATTAGATATGTGAAACATTGGTCATATTTAATCATTACAGAAATGTGTACTAATGCTGTAATTTGTGATCATCTTTTAAAATACAATTAAAATACTCAAAAAAATTGCTTTGCAACTCTACTACTTGCAATAAAATGCTGCCAAAGTGATATTCAAGCTGTACAGTTTAGCTGCCAAAGTTTTAAAGAAAATTAAATCATTGAACTGTGCAAAAGTGACTGCATAAGCACCTGTAACTGATGTTAGCTGAAGTGCTAAACCAGCTTTTGGCAGCATGGCCTCTTTTGCAGGTGCACAGAATATTTTCTTTGTGTCAGTTTATTCAACTAGTACAGTTCATTAAGTATTTCATTTGAAGTTGAGAAATGGGCTGAGAATTGAAATAGAAGAAATACTTATTTTCACCTTTCGATCTGTGAATAAAAAGAAGGTGTGAGAGTCTAAGATCTATTAGTTTTAAAATCTTATAGGATATATTACCCTAAAATGATTTATTTAAATTCAGTAACTACAGGTAATATGCTGCTTAAAAACCCAATGCCTTTCTTAAGATGAATACTTCTTGCTGTGTTTAGCAAGTTGGATGACTAAGATAACTTGTGTTTTAAGTATATCTGGAGTTCAGTTTCTTATGACATCTGAATGCCATTGGAAGGATATGAAGCTTAAAAAAAATAACCAACCAAAGCAAAAACCCAAACAAAACCTCCAAACCTCACCCCCCCCAAGCAAACAATCAAAACCAAAGCAAAACACCACTGTGTATATGTGTGTAGGGAAATTCTAATGAAGCACAACATTTTTTCTCCTCAAAATAATAGTTGAAAAACATAAGATGTTTAAAGAGGCTGTAACTTTTAATCTTGTGTCTAAAGATGGAAATTGTAAGATTTACATCAGTCAGTAGATGCAAAACACTGAGATTCATGAAGATGCTTCACTTGTACAAGAATAAGAGAAAGCCTGGCCCATACTGGAAAGCGATGCTTCTTTTTTGTAATAGCCAATGTGTTTGCACAAAACTCCTGACCAGTCTGCCCAGCAAGGGGAGGAGTTGCACATTTTGCTTGAGTTTGAGTTGGAGGGGGGGAAACCAAAAAAAAAAAAAAAAAATCACAACTGCCTGTTGTGAGCTGATTGATCCTTGCTCCAGGAATCTGCTGTAGCTCCTTCCCCTTTACCCAGTCTTTTCCATGTGGGCTCTAGAATAAGCCTTCCCTGTTACCTAGAAAAACAAACCAAGCAACCATAGTTGTCACTGATGCAGTAGCACAATACACCTGTGCTTGTATTTCCTGTGTTCCTTGGTTTGTCAGCTTAGCTAAAAGTCATCTGAGAGTGTTTGCATCCAAAGCATTGCTAAAATCAATTTTTAGTATATGATTTGACTGCATTAAAGATAACTCAGCCTGCCAAAAATTCTCATGGGTGATAGTCTGGGTGTCTTCAGCATTTTTCAGCAACAGACAACCTGAATCTCAAAGAATAAAGGCTAGAGGTGGACTGTGCTTTCCTGAGCAAAGAGACATTAGAGCAAATGAGTGAAATTAAGGAAGCGTAGGAATAATATTTTTTTATGATATTGGTCACCTTGAGTGGTACTCAACTGTATAAATGTAGGCCTGAAATCTGATGCTGGAACTCAGAGCCTGGAAACCCTGTGGAGCTTAGGGGGACCTCAGCAGGGGTAGCTGGAGCTACAAAGTTCCCCTAACCATGTTTGTGTCTGGAAATCCAGACCTTGCATTGTTTACCTGCCAGTTGTGCAATATTCTTGAACGCATCGCTTCTGGTTTGTCAGGGCCCTCCTAACCTCAGGTGCTGATTTTTGAACTGCCAGAGGGCTTCAGTGAGGCAGAGCACACTCCTGGTCATGGTATGTGTTAATGTCTGTGTACAGCTTTTTTTGGTGAAATGTAAATGACTAACAAGACAAACTAAGACAATCGGGTTACATCTGGTATGGAGATTTTTCTTCTGCTATTGTGTTGATGAAAATTTTCACTTTCTAATTGTACACAAATGGCAGAAATCTCTCTTCTGGTTTTTTTTTTCCCTAATGCAACCAATTTAAATCTATGTGTGGTTTCTACCATATGTTTGTTTCAACCGTATTTGCAGTTAAAAAAATATTTCCAAAACATAAGAGTTCAGGGAAAATATACTGTTAACCATGAGTCTATGCAGATACTAATTTTTGAGGGTGATGCTAACAAAAAGAAAAGATTGATCTACATTGGTTGAAAATAAGTGATAGACTTTAAGCAAGGATAACTGCAGGACTTCTCCCTCGTCAGCTTTGTCTAAGAGTATGTGTTGTGAATAAGGCTGACACATGTACTTAGAAGGTGCTATGGTACCATAATAAAAGGTACTGTGCAAATTTTTAAATAATGAGAGGTTAAAGGCTGTCATTATGAGAAATTTTTGGACATGTGTTTCAGTTTTTGTTGTCTGTGAACTCCTGATGCAGTGCTGCAAGATGAGGATAACTATTTTTTAGAACTGAGTTTCTAAGTTTAAAATACAAAGTGTTACTCTGGCACAAAATAGTAGTGTTTATTAAAAACCATGTTTTTATGATAAACTTGGTATGCAGGAAGGAGTTTCTTTCTCATCATTCAGGGAAAGATGGATTTTGTGTTTGAACTTACATTGGTTGTTATAAATGTTCAGCACAAATGTAAGAGCGTGAGCAGAATAATGTGGAAACAGAGCCTGACTAAAGGAAAGCTGTAAGGAAAAAGGCAGCGTTCTGTTTCCTGACAGAAGAAAACGGGTGACTGAATCTCTTAAGAAAATGCGTGTAATTTTCTACAGCATGTCTGTAATAAGCAGTATTACTGATGGTTTTTCAGTACATTTTGTTCATGGCTGAGGAAGATGGGGATGAACGAATTCAAGGTATGTATGGATAGTGGATGTGGTCCAGCTCCTGAATCAGTCTGGGGCAATAGATGTGGGGAGGTTTCTCTTTGAGAATGCAAGGGAGCGTGCTTGCTTTCAAGAGACGTGAGTGTGCAGTGCAGAGGAGGTGGGGGAAGGCTGGAAAAGAAAGGAGCCCGTGGGAGAAGCATAGGCTGGAACACAGCGAGTGGCATGGAATGTGTTCTTATGGCAGGGAACAGCCTGAGCCACAGGGGAGATGAAGGGAGATGGAGCAGAGTTCATTAGCTCCAGGAGCTGCTGAGAATTGCTGCCTCATGAAAGGGAATAAGGGACTCTCCTGAAAAGGAGGGGCAGTTCAGCTTCTTCTCATCTCTTTCATCCAGTTGTCCTCCTTGCTGTGGATTTTTTCCTATTAACAGGCACAGTTTGGTTCAGTTTATCTTTGTCTAATAAAAGGTTCATTTTGTGTTTTTGTGGTGTGCACATGTAAAACAATAAGGGCCAGAGGGACAGTTTTGTATAATTTTAGCCAAAGACTACAGCTGACTTTTTTTACAGAGATGTTATGATGTGTGATATTTCTGTATAAGAAATTGTTATATATCTGCAGTAAATGCATTTAAAAAATGAAGAAAATAGACTCTGATTTTCTCTGTAAGTAAAAAATGATCTGTAGGATCCTAAAATTTACAACATACTGAGAAAAGAGAAAACATTATATATAATAGCCAAAAAGTCCAGTTGTTTTTCTACAAGTAGAGAAGCATGCCAGATGAGCACCATAAATTTCATTGTTTCATGGCAATAAGCAAAAATTTGCAAGAATAAAAAAAAGAAAATAGCTGCAAGGCCATCTTCCCAAGCTGGAGAATGGTATTCTCTGTAGTCCTGCTGCTTTCTGCAGACTTTGGTTTCAAAGTTTAGACAGTTGTAAATTTTGTTTCAGTTTCTTTGGAAAACACTGACAAAAAGCAAGTGAAAGGATATCTTCTGAACTGAGGGTGGGGAGCGTGGTAAGAAGAAGGATCTTGAAGCAGTCAATACAGAGAGCAGATAAGTGCTGAAGTGGTCTGGTAGAGGAGACCTCTTCTTCACGTGCCATGTAGCTGCTGGAAGGTCCTGGAAAAAGCAGGGGTCTTGTCTCCCAGCAGTCACAGGGTTGGGAGCCTTCATCTTTCTCTCAGCCAGAGGAATGAGAAAGAAATGAGGAGTTAGTTGTAGAAGACAGCTCAGGAAAAAAGGAGAAATCTGATTTCAGAGTGTTGGCTTTGAGAGGAGGATGAGCTTGATATAAATGATCTTTTTGTGTAGGGTCACTCATCCCACTCCATTCCCATCTTTGACCTCTTAAGTTGGCTGTGTGGAATTTTTTCATACCCTCTTTGAGTTACAGTGGATTTCTCACCTTGGAAAAAGGAGGACAGAAATGAGGAAGTTGTCTGGGATGATGGCTTTGAAGAGTGTAAGAAACAGTATGCTCATTGAGTTGTGCAAGTTTTACAAATAAAAGTACCAGTGCAAAGGGTTTTTAATAGTTTCTCTGTATTGCTTATGTTTATGTCAGAAGGAGTTGGAGACCAAGTTGTGTTAAATCACACAAAAATGTTTCAGCATCTGTTTTCAAAATGTTGTATTGAGGAGACAGAAAATCAGATACAAGCCACCAAAACTTCAGTCATACACAGAAAATTTTATTTTAAGGTATAAGTATTTATCTTAAAGAGATGAAGTAACTTGTATTTAGCTTTTATACACCTTCTTATCAAATATGCCTAGAGGGGAAACAAATTTCTCCTCAGCTTTATGTGAAGAACAAGCATATTTGGGTGGAGAGATTTGATTCATTTTGACCTATTGACACTTCTGGAAAATAAAGTTTGGTGATAAATCCCTTTCTACCCAACCTCCTTGTAAATGCATGCATAGCTCTTGGTACTAAGATGATAATCCCTTGCCAGAAAAACCAATATTCACCTTCAGATATTTAAGCATTCCCTTCATACCAGGACACAAATTTAAGTCTTCTGCTTTTCTTACTGGTTTCCTGCAGAAGTGAGCATAGAAGGGACTACCTGCATACAAAAACTTGCTCACCATGAGGGAGGGTTAAGAACATTAGGTTCTCTGGTTGCCCCTCATCAACATGAGGTATTTATTCCAGCTGTATTGACAGAGTTGTGCTGAAAGCGAATGTGATAGAGTCACTCCAGCTTTGTTAGCATCTAACAAGAAAACTGTTGCGTCTTCAAACTTCTTTTCTAGATCTAATAATTATGGCTGCCATCAGCCCCAGCCACTGTAATTAGTATTATAACTGACAGCTATAATTTCAGTTTCACTTACTTGATGGTACATGTGGTCACAAATAGATGCAACCAGTCTTTTATTTTTTTTTTGAGGAGATGCCATTTTCTCCTGTTTGTCAGCAGTTTTTACCTAATTTAGGTAGCTCATGGGTGGAGGTCTGTTACATCAGTGCATAAGAATGTTATTTCTTTAGCTAAGTAAATCTGAAATGGTACAACCCTATCAAATCTAGTAATTTAACAGGGGGATATTACCACAGAAAAGCTTATATTTAAGTGCTGCACACTTGACTTATTTAACCACATGAAGCTTTCCCTTGTGCTAATTTAGCATCCCTGAACCTTGAATTCTATTTTGTCTCCCAGGCACACCACTTCTGGTACGGAGGAGCAGTGATCCAGCTTTGGGCGCACCTGCAGACTTCCCAAGTGCTTCTCATCCCAGTGACCACGGTCTCAAGCATGTTGTGGCAGTAGGTGTCATGTAACTCACCTTTTTAAGACCAAAACCTTTCTTACCTCTTGGTATATAGTAGTTTTATATGCTATACATGTATTTGGATCTATAACAAAATGCATCATACTCATTTTCTGTAAAGTAGAGAATTTCCTATGGAAAAAATAGCTATTTTAGATGATACAATCAGTTAACAGTGGTTCTATATATTTTATTTTTTAATAAGAGATTTACATAAAGTTCAACAATGTCATAGGCATTGGAATATGAGCTGAACTTTCAGCAGTTATTTATTTGTTCAGTATCATGTTGTCCAGTTTACCATTGCTTCTTTGGTCTCGCATCCTTTTTCACTTCTCTTGTTTTCTAATGGCATTTCCTTCATCTTTGGTACCCTGCTACTATCCTGCATGGTCTCTTCTTTTTCTCACTTTTGTGTTTTACCAGACTTTTCCCTTTAGAGGACAAACTTGTTTTCAATATAGTTATTACTAAGTTCTATTGCAAAGCCACAATTAGTGAAGATGCAGTAACTCTTAACCATATGTTTTTTCAGACTGTCTAATCTTCTTAAAGTGATGCCGTCATAGTCACACTTGGGCCACATGTTCTACTTTGCAGTTTTAAGACCTGAAGCTTTGTGTGTGGGGAATGTGTTCCTACATTACTTATCAACTAATGAAATTCTTTAGGATCTCTGAATGTCAGCTGGGACACAAGTGTCTTGAGCAGAATAAAGCTATTTTTTAGTGTTTGCCTAGAAAGCTCTGGTGGATCTAGTTCTGCGCTTCTTTAGACCACATGAATGCTGGCGTAAGTGATGCTGCTGTTTTCATTTGCTTGTAATATTTATGCCTTTTCCCCTTTAGATTCTCTATGCAATATTGCAGTTCACTCCCTGTCCCCAGGTGTGCAAAACAATCTATTGCTGGTTTATTTCAAAACAAAACAACACTCAGAAACCCTGGGTCTTTGTTTGGTGCAGGAGTGATGTTGCAGACTAGATGACAACTAGTTTAGAGCAAGGTTCCACAAATGGCTGTGCTGGCACATTAGGGAGTAGGGAGAGAGAGCTGGGGTTCAGCAACAAATGCTGGAGGTGGGAACCTTTCAGCTGAAGGTGTATTTAATACCAAACTTCCAGCTGAGTTCATGTAAATAAAGGAAGTAAATACAGTCAGTTGACTTTCCCGCAAATGGCGTTCTGTGAGTCTCATTCTAAGACTGTAGTTCTGAAGGCCAACACAGGATTTTAGTTGACTGTTCATTGTTTCTCTTTTCATGGTCAAATGCATGTGCATCTAAATATTTTGCGTGCACCTTATTTTACAATGCCTTGTGTTATTTGCTAAGTGGTACAATTTTAAAAGTCTCAGTGACTCTCCAAGTACATTATGATGTTACAGGAGGCTGAACTTTGTCAAAGTTCTGCATCATTTGTTAGACCTGTTTGAGCTGAGAGGTTTTTCTTGATGATTGTTGCAAGCATTTACATGTTAATGAAATACTGACTTAGTCTGATAAATGAAAGTACAAAAAAGAATTCTTGGTTAACAGTGCAGATCTTACACTCTTGGCAAAGCTGAGAAACATATAAAGTGAATATGTCAGTATGTAATGCTCACCCCTGGTATTTTATAACCATGAAAATGGCAAAAAAGGGTGGAAAAATAAGTGAAATCTGTTTCATTCCAGGGTGTGTTTTGAATGCTTTATAGACCATCAAGAAGGAAAAAATAGCATTTTATTGAGTTGGGTCTTTTAATGTAATTTTAGTGGTGACAAGTGCATTTTATGCCATTACATGAGGATTGCAGCAATACTTGGAGGTTGAAACATCACCATGCTTCACTGACTTGCATCAGTACAAAAGAGTCCTCTAAGCCTAAAGGAATTCCCTGTGCTAAAATACAGAGCATCCGTCTGTCAGCTGCAGGGGTGACAGTCAAAGCTGGCCTAGTAACAGGGGTGGAGAAGGACTTTTTTTAATAGATCATGTAAAGTGGAGTGGGGGGAGGCTGAGAAGGTTGAAAGTTGTGGTTTGGTGGTGTTCTGTTTTTTTTGTGAAAGCAGAAATTTATTACAGCAAAATACGTTACTCTGACTCTTATTTTCGCAACAGTACAATTTCTAAAACTCTCATCGTCAGTCATACTGAAATATGCTTTGGCATAATGTTCTGGGAAGCACAGAAAGCTTAAATAACATAGGTTAAATTAGGTACAGATTGTTTGAAAATATGGAGAAAAATCAATATGTGACAAATGAAAAAACATGGCAGAAATAACCAAACACTGCATTTTGAAAATAGCTATAGTCTTTCAGGTGTTAAAGCACTATTAAGAAAAAATTCATTTGTTTTGTACATTGCTGCTGAAAATTTAAAACTAATATTGAATTTCCTTTGCCACAAACCAGAGGTTTTTTTCATGTTGAACTGCTTCCTTTAGTCACATGCAAGTTAGAAAACCCAGAAATGTTGCTAGATGAAACACGTGCATGTAAGTGAAAATTAAGTCTCTGTACTTATGCCACAATTATCTTAGCAATTATTTTGTAATTGAAACTGACTTGCATAATTAGTTGAGCTGTTTTGGCACTTCTGGCGTTTTGGTGTTTGGTACACGTGGAACCAGCAGTGGTCTCTGTGTACCAGTACCCTTAGGCTGCCTTACACTGATACACCAGTGCTTCAGCAGATTTTTGAGAGGTGACTATCATGGGATTCTCTGAAGACAATGCTGATTTTCCTCCTGGAAAGTGCACTTCAGTTGTGCAATGGGTAATGCATGAAATAGGACAGCAAACATGCAGTAATACAAAAAAAGAACTTTGCTATCCCATTCAGGTGAACTGGTTGAACCTGATGAACCATTTTAGCTGTTCACAGTATTTATGGCAGAGTATGTGTTCAAGCAGAGCATATGTTCTGTTTTTCAGATCTTGTCCCATTTATTCAAAGGAAGATCTGATTTTTTATGCTATATGATGATTACAAAAGTAACAAAACCTTTTCTGAGTGACCAGGTAGTTTGAGGAGAATTTCAGCTATACTTTCCTATTTTCTCTGACACATCTTAGCTGTAGTTTTAGCCCCAATTAACAAAATACTTGTAGATCAATCAAAAACCGATAGTGAAGTCCAGCATCTGTTCCCTCAGACTGGAAGTCATTTAACAGATGGTACAAAATTTGAGTTTCTTTTTTCATCCAAACTTCTCTTTCCTTATTGTGATAGCTGCCACTGGAAAATTTAGAGACAGTAATCAGAGAAAAATAGGGGTAATACACATCAGAATTTGTTCTTTGTTTGTACTGAAGAAAAAGTGTTTGTTAATGATTGTTTTACTTTATTAAAGCTACTCTTTAGCTTTTCTGCCTAGTTAGGATCACAGAGCCCTGGCCAGGCTTTCAAGAATGAAAACTTCCTTCCTTAGGTATCCAGAGAGGACTTCAGGGATACAGAATTAGTTTAATGTACTTATGCACACCTGTGGGCTGGGCAGAGAAGTGATTGAGAGCAGCCCTGTGGAGAAGGACTGGTGGGGTGATGACTGATGAAAAACTCAGTGTGAGCCAACAGTGTGCACTTGCAGCCCAGAAAGTCACCTGGGCCATGGTTGCAAAAGAAGCATGACCAGCAGATCGAGGGAGGAGATGGCACCTCTCTCCATTCTGGTGAGACCCCACCTGGACTGCTGCATCCATCTCTGGGATCCCCAGTACAGGAAAGATGTGGATCTTGGAGTGAGTTCAGAGGAGGGCCATGGAGCTGGTAAGGAGCCTGGAGCATCTCCTCTATGAAGATAGGCTGAGAAAGTTGGGGCTGTTCAGCTTGGAGAAGAGAAGATTCTGTGGAGCCCTCATAGGAACCTTCCAGTATCTGAAGGGGGCCTGCTTCAGAGAGGGACTCTTCATCAGGAACTGTAGTAACAGGACAAGGAATAACGGCTGCAAGCTGAAAGAGGGGAAATTAGGTTAGATATGAGGAAGAAATTCTTTATGATGAGGATGGTGAGGCACTGGCACAGGTTGCCCAGAGAAGCTGTGGATGCCCATCCCTGGATGTCTTCAAGGCTGGGCTGGATGGGGGGCTCTGAGCATCCTGCTGTAGTGAAAGGTGTCCCTGCCTGTATCAGGGGTGTTGGGATTAGGTGATCTGTATGGCCCCATCCAACCCAAGCCATTCTGGGATTCTGTGATTCTACTTCTCTGAAAAGTTCTGTGCCCATAGCTTTGCTCTGGCAAAGGCCAAGGGCTGGTCCAGCTGCTTTCTGGCCGCAAATGGCCTGGCCTCACAAAGTGGGTTTAGCAATGGGCACATAGTTGTCACCTAGAGGTCTGCTCTGGGGTGAAGCTGTGCAGCAGGACTGAGATGGTCAAAACCTTCCAGAAGAAACAAACATTCTTGGGGCATTTAACACTTGCTCAAAACTTGTCCTAGTTTGCTGAGCGGAGCTGCAGTTTTGGATTTTCTTCACCAGCTCAGAAGTTCCTGACAGAATCCCTCTGGTAGGGATGATATATGCAGCAAGGCAGAAAGTCTGAATTGTGTAGGTCTGTTGGTTTGGTGTTAGGGAAAAGAATACATTTTGCTGCTTCTGCTCAGTCCAGTTTGTTCAGGTAGTAATTGCTAATGTATAATTATAACATCTGAGCTTTTATTTCTGGAGCTGTTACTTCAGCTTGTCTCTGGTTTTGCCTAGGGACAGACTTCCTCTACTATCATAAGACATGAGTTTTAGACAGAGGATTGTGATCCTATTTGAATTGATAAGAATTTTACATTAATTCTGGTGGGACTAAGCTTTCACCCCCTCTTGTTAACTTGCTGATTATTATAGTATGCTATTTTCTGCATGACTTTCTTTTATAGTTACATGTTTCCTGGACAAATACTTAGGTTATCTTGGAGTTAATCAATAGGACTGGTGGATTAAATTGTATTTATCCATATTTAAAGATAACAATGAGATGCTGGATCAATTGAAGAGCTGCTCCAGTGGCTCAATACTGGTTTCAATTTTTGCCTAGATATGACTTGAAATTGACTGTATTTTATGCATTGTGGACATGTAATTTGCAATTTTGAATAAGGTTGATATATAATTAGAGTATTTTTATGTTTCAAGCTCTTGTTAAAAGGGTCAAAACCTCCTCTGGTTCTTGTGGCTGTTAATTGTGCTTGTGGTGTATTAGCCTTCCTGATTAGGAGTCTGTGAATTAGCATAACGTCCACATGTGTAAGGATGCAGCTTCATGATTTGTTCCTTTTCTATATGGTGTTATATACATATGTAAACACAAAGATATGCTACAAATTTGGCTTTGAATAGTACTTACAAAATGTGAGTATTTTAGTCAAAAACCACACAGAAATATTAGAAATGTCATGCTATTTAAAAGTAGTGCAAGGCAGAAAAGGTTTTTGAAATTTTTTGACACAGTGGTGGAATAATTCCATAGAGTTATAACTTGATTCAGCAGATTTCTGCGAAGACTTGAGCTAAGTGACTGCACTGCCATGAGGGTTGTATTGTCTGTCTGATTTTAGAAGATAGAACTTTGTCCAGTATGTTTACTGGACTAGATCAGATAGTTTTATTCTCTGGTCCTTTTGTATGTGTTAGAATTCCAATATGAAATTCTCCCATGGTTATGTGCTAGAATCATATAACACTTTGGGCTGGAAGGGACCCTTAAAGGTCATCTGGTTTCATCCTCTTACCGTAAGCATGAACATTTTCCACTAGATCAGGTTGCTCAGAGCCCCTCCAGCCTAACCTTGAATGCTTCCATGGACAGGGCATCTCCCTCCTCTCTAGGCAGCCTGTTTGTATTTTGTCACCTACTTTGTAAAAACATCTTTCTATTATCTAGTCTAAATATATCCTCTTTTAGTTTAAAACCATTACTCCTTGTCCTATCAACTAGAAAGTCTGTCCCCTTCTTTCTTACAGGTCCTCTTTAAGTGTTACAGGAACTGGACTCTGAGAAGGAAACCAGATATTGAGAGAAACAGAGTATTTTTTCAGGAACTAGCTCTGCTGGTGCACTTGTAATGCTTTAAATCCATGCTTGTTGATGTATAATAATAAGACATCAAAGCAGATTTGGAAATAGATCTTAGATATAACCATGTGTGTTGGAGGGTAAAATCAAGACTGCCTCCCTGATGTGGTGTGGTCTTTGGCTGTCATTCAGAACAGCAAGGTTTTTAAATTCTGGAAGGCATTTATTTTTTTTCCTGGTAAAAGTTTTCCTATTAATAATTTAACTCTTGCTCTTGAAATACTGCAGTTTGGGACTGAACAGAAGATCTGGGGAGATTTAAAAGGATTTTCTGTCATTCAGCTAGGGAGTTCCAAACAGTTGGAATTTTTTAAAAGGGAATTCTGATGTGGGTGAATCCATTTATAAAGCAACTACTGTGTGTCTGTTTATGCTGTGAAACATATATAGAACACTTCTAATCAGCACAGGAGCTTGTCAGTATATTGCTTTTGATGTCTGATTAGATGATCATAGGGACATCTGCGGTGAGTTAGTTTTGAAGTTGTTGGTGTGAGCACTGCAGGAACCAGAGCTGTGTGGCACTCTTACACCATGAAAACTGCTGCTCTTAAAGAACATATTATAAATCCAGCTATGCAGCGAGCTGAGGGCTGTCGAAATAACAAAAGCCATTCCTTCTCAATTCTCTCTGCTGCCTTACAGCCTCCGCTGCTTTTTTTTTTCCCCCTTCTTGTACTATGTGCTGTGGCATTCTGTGTCAAAAAGAAATTATTTTATATTGTAGAGGAAAAACTAAAAAATGCAAATTAAATGTTTGTCAGAATACTAAATTGTTCATCTAAAAAAGGACAGAAATGCCCTGTGGTAATTTCCTCTTTTGAGGATGCAGAGCAGCATATGTATGTGTGTGGAGAAGTGCTCTTTTTGTTCCTTGCACAGCCTGTGTGTCAGAAAAATTGTATTGTTTTACCTGTATTGTTTAAAATGAGCAGTGGGTGTAATTTACATATTTTTATTCCAGCAGGATAAGTAGATTTTTTGTGATTTATTGTAATAAGAGCTAATAATGAATGTTCTGTGATGTTAACGTAGTATATAAATTATCAGTAAAAATAGTGTAATCAGTAGAAGTTGTTTCTCATTGTTAACAGGTTGTTTCCAATGTGAAGAGTACCAGCATTTTACTATTCATTAAGAAAATCATCAAAGCTCTTCATTGTTCTTATGTTAGTAGGAGAGTGAGTTTTGCTTCCTCTTTAAAATGAATTTTTGGCCTTGGCTGTAATTTTGAAGATACCTTATTGGTTATACACCTTCCTCCCTTGTCCTCTGCGTTGTGCAGTCAGGTCAGTAGGATTGTAGGTGATCCAAGATGGCCGAGAGACTGAAACTCTTTGTTTTCCTAAGTCACCAGTCTTACAGGGAATGTGAAAAAATTAAAGGGTGGAAATAAGAACAGTTGACAAAAAAAAAGGGAAAAAAGGTCATGCTGTCAATGCTGTTGACACATATTCATCTCTATAGCTACATCTTTGGGGTCCTACAAAATACTGTCATTCCATCTGGAACAGCTTTTAGCAGGCAGCGTATGCAACAGGCTCATGGTGCTGAAATTGGAATGAAACATTAGCAAGTTACTTCCATGTCTGACAGTCAAAAGTGGAAGATGACAGTCAACATGGCTCATGCATATCATTTACTGTCAAGCTCTAGAAACATTTAGCTAATATAAAATAGGTTCTCAGTCAGTGTTCTACTGAAATGCCTACTACTAAGTAATTTTTTCCATAAATATAGTAATCTAACGGAAAACTAGGAATAATGGTAGAGATCTTTGATACTTACCTAGACACAAATGTTGCTCTGACATTAGGAAAAAAAATTATTTTGGATTTTTAATATGTCATCTTCAGTGCACTGGAATGCAGGTATATGAAGTTCTGCTCTTGTTTGGTTAATATTTTGTGTTTCTCCAGAAGTCAGATGTGTGGCTTTGTTTCTCTTATAGGACTGACAGTTATTCATACTCTAAGGAGATGGGATTTCTTTTTTATGGTTTTATTTTGTTAGGTGAGGCCTCTTCACCACTAAATTATCCAACTTGTTGGATACACCTTAATCTGGAGATTTGTTCTTCTGTGTAGCTAGTGTCTCAGCTAATCTGGATTTACAGCTTTTTGAGCTGTGATAATAATAATATAGGTCTCTCTGAAACTTGCACATTGTGTCAGAATTCTTTTATGGCAGCAGATCCTGATTTTAGTCCATGCCTGTGAAACAATTTCTGACATTGACAACTGAAACGAAGGGAGGAATATTTTAGTGCTTCTGTATACTGTGTCCTTTTGCTGTTGCAGGTGTTCTGACATGTTGGAGTCAGGAATAATAAACTAAGATCAGTGTGAATATAGACTAAAATAGTAAGGGTGAGTCAGTGAGCTTCAGGATTTTGAACAAACATCCCACTTTCGGTTTTTGTCAGTAATTGCAATGATTGCTTCTGGCCTCTAATGTGACCTTTTGTTGTAACATCAGCGGTATAATTTCTGTGAAATAACTTTAAATAAATAAAATTAAGACAATATGCAAAAAACAAATATGCAAATTTTCAGCTAAAAGGAAGTAATTAGACTGTAGAATAACAGTGTTGATGCAAGACCAAATTGTTTACTATTAATTGTTTACTGTTATTATTAATTGTTTACTATTATTAATTGTTTACCAAACTATTTCTCTGTACTATGAGAGACAATAATACACAGTTTGTGAGGCAGCCTGCTATTCAAAGATGGACATACCTGTGGTCTCACTTGGCACAGTTGTTCTTATGACATTTTTCAGATCCTAAGAACCATATTTGCCAGTTCAAAGTGTTACACATTCCAAGCAGTATCATAAGGGGGGAAAAAATGCCCCCCAGAGAGACCTTGTAGGAACAGTTGTTCCTGTAAGATTATTTGGGGTTTTTTTTCCTGAAGAAATTGAGTAGTGGCTTGTGGTTTTTTAATTGTCTGCTTTAAAGTACTAGTAACAATAAGTTTTGCTTTTAATATCATCTTGATTTAATATGGGTTTCAATATGGATTCTCAAGCTCCTCTCTAAGATTCAAGTAAAAAGCTTCTTTTTGTGTCAGTCCCAAGGGAGGCTATAATACCCTCTTCTCTGTATTTGAACCTTACTATGTAATGTGACTGCACTGAAGCATCTCATGATATCTTTGAGAGAATATACAGTATCTTAGAATTAGAATTACTCACTGTGTTGGTATTTGTGCTGTTGTCTATGTAGCAGCTGTCTTAGAGTGACATGAACTTGGACCTGAAATGAAAAAGCTGCTGTTTCTTGTAGTGTGCTTGCTCCATTGACCTAATTGGGTACATCAGAGATGATTACACGTTTTAACACCTGCGGAGATAAATTGGCCTCCTCCTTTTTCTTTCCTCTGCTTTTTGAAATAACCAATTACCATCAAGTTCACGGTACATCTTCAGCTTTACAGAAACAAAAGGAACCCCCTTCTTTTCACCTGGCCTCACGTCAGTCAAAGAATATGTTGAAGGTTCCTCAGATGTGGCGTTCACTTCCAGCCCCACCCCTCCCTTTCTTTTATGATCTGTATAAATTTTTCTGTCCTTCAAACAGCAGGATGAGAATCAATCAGAAATACATTGTTTTGGGGTAAAGTAGGTTCTGTATGCAGCATTACTGAGCAATTTCTTCTTGAAATAATTTGATATTTAAAATATATTCCATATCATTTTATATTCATAGGAATGGGCTGTTGACTACCACATAAACAGTTCTTTATTATTTGTTTAATAAGTAAGATTAATTCAGGTCTAGCTTTCTCTTTCATTGCTGCTGGTATTTTTTCTGGAACAACCCAACATGCACATTCAGGTTCAGGGCTGGTTGGCAGCTCTCTTCAGTCTGGACAGCAAAAACCAAGTGGGAAAATACTCTTTGGTGTAATATATGCAGTTGATAACAGGTTTGTTTTACTTTGAAAGTAGTTAAAATATCTAGGCTTTTGATGAACAGGTATTATGTTAAAAGGTACACATTGAAGTTAGAAAGCAAGTTCATAGCTTTCACCAGCTCTCTAAGGTAAAAAACGAGTAATTTTCAAGCAGAAGACAGAAAAATGTCTGTACGTATTGGGAGAGCCTACTGGAAGATCCTTTTAGCATTGAAAGCATGTCTTTGGGAAAGCAATATTAAGTAATGCTACCCACTAATTCTGTGCATCCATATGTAGCATATATACTCATGTGATGCCCTTTGCTAAGAATGTATTTTAAGAGAACTGAATTTGTGCTTCAGGTACATTGTTGTGAAAAGAATAGGAGCTAGCTCAGTGTATTGCAGTTCACAGGTAATGAAAGGATATCTGTGCAGAAGAGTCTGACAGTACAGCTCACTAGACAGTAAAACTTACTTTCTAGCAACACTGAAATTTGAGAAGGACCTGGCTACCTGGGTTCACCTGCCACGGATCTTGACTGGCACTGTTGGGATCAGCCCCTTGACCCTCTGTAGCCTCCCTCCTAGCTAGGACCGTATTTACTAATGTGCTTGTCCTGCCATGACTTTGGGCCTTTTGAGCTAGGGAGCTGGGGATAGAGCTGGCAGGTTTGGTGTCCTCCTATGTGCTGGGCTGTTTCCCCTGCTCTGATGGTGCAGAGGCCCTAGGTTTGGGCAGACAGGCTGGTTCAGCCTCATCTGTTACCTTGTTATCTGTGCAGCTGCTCCCAGCCTCGGCTACCACCTTGCGGGCCTGTGCCCTGGCTGGGGACCTGCCCCTGAGCTGGTGGGATCGCCCTGTGGGGTTCCTGCTGACAGGGTGGTTTCCTGCCTTCAAGCCAGGTCACAGGTGGGGGATGTCCCTTGCAGACTCAGCTTTATTCTGGGCTGTATTTTCTTTTAATTTGGACTTTAAGTAGCTCCAAGCCAAATAAGAAATGTTAGCCAACAGAGTTATGGGTATTCCTATTGATAATGTTCCCTTGCTTTTGGAGTCAGACTTGGCTGTACACTGCAACTGGGGAATAGGAGACTCCTATTGAGGAAGACAAATTGTTTCAGAAGTGTTCAGCCTCCAGTCTAATATATTTTTCCTACTGCAGATAGCACTTCTGGGTTCATTATAGCTTACTCTCACAAGTCGACATTTCTGTCTCAAGGCTGTTTTGCTTTCCAATGTAAAGCAGATTGATGCTGGCACATTTTTTCTATTTTAATTTTACAAAGTTGTCACACTGAAACTGTGCCTCATATTGGAAGCGCTTTGAAGTGAAGTGATAAACAAAGAGCTAAAATAAAATTAAAAAGGAGTATGAACAACATTTCATCTCTGTTTGTCTTTTTTAAGAATAAGCTGAAGGGGTGTAGTACCCTTGTGCCACTGTAGTAAGTCTGCAAACATTAGCAGATCAATCTAAATTGAGTTAGTGTGTATGGAGTAAGCAGAAACAGGTGAAAATTAGGTTATCTGTGCCCAACTCTTTCTATTTGCTATGAACAGTGAGATATAAACTAGTTTTTAGACGTGATTAGGTTTTGTTTATTTTTGGAGAGGAGCAGAGGCAGAACATGTGCTGTACCTACCATAGTTATTAAACCAAGAAACTATATAAAAGTCACAAGCTCAGTTGTGACATTTGCAGGTAAAGGTAGAAAGCCCTCCTATAAATAAATCAGAAGTGAATCCAGGAGAAAAACCAGCAGTAGTCCTTGGTACATTTTGGTTTTATCTCTGAAAAACAAAAGCCAGGAAATTTCTGTCCCTTCACTAAAAGAACCCACTCAAAAAAGTAATTGTCTTTGTCAGTGTCAGAAATGCCAACCAATTCATAATCTGAAGTATGGTTTATAACTTCACTTTTTTTTGGTTTGTTGACTCCCAGAAACTTTCCAGTGAAGACATATCTTATGCTAGATCTTCACAGTTTCTTTTTAAGATGTTCTAAAAGTAGTCAAGGCATTTAGAGGTCTGTTGACCACAAATTGAAGTCATTGTCTGCAGCAATAAAATAAAAAATGCCAGTAGCAAATACACTTTTACTGTTACAATTCTTGGGTGCACAGTTACTATTAATCTTTGATTTAAAGGGGAATGACAAGTCTTTGTCCCTAGACCAGCTTTGAAATCATGTAATGTGTAACAGCTTTTACATCCCTATGGAAGCCTTTTATCCACATTGATGCACCTCTCCTTACTGGTGAGAAGCAGGAATTGCACAAACAAGCATGATTTCTCCAAAGGGGCAGGGTGAGGTCCTTTCCCAACACCACAGTCTTACCTGTGCAGGAGTGGCTTGTATTCATCCCTTTCCCAGCAGAAAGGTAGTTGCCATTTTGTTTTTCCTGTGCCATTCAGTATAATCACCAGTGCAGGATACAGGTACAGATCTGGAAGATACAACTGTGAGCTTCCACTTTGAAACTGCTTGCTTCTAGAACCCAGCATTTATTTTCTAAACTGTACCTTATTTGTATCCCAAATTGTGTTGTAAGTCTTTAAAAATCTATCTACTTCCAGAACTGGAAATCCAGTCTTGTCTTTTCCACTAGTTTGAGCAGGGTCATAAGCAGTAGTCTTCACACACTCTTATCTAAAAACTTCTATGTCTGTTCAGCCTGGATGCCAGAGAATCTAAGGATCCTCTTACTAGACACTGCTAATGTTTTCTTTGACAGAGGTTTCCTATCACTCATATTTATCAGACAATAAAATAAAAGCTAGGTCACAAAATATTAACAATTTCAAGAATCATTCCCCAGTGCTGTTTGCTGATCCCCCCTGAAATGCTAGTCATCTTTCCTGTTGCCATTCAGGAGGGGTTTGTGGGGAGAGCATTTTGCCCTTAGGTTTTCTGGCATTCAGCATCATTGTGCCTATTTTGCCTACAAGAGAATTGTGAGGATGAATAGAATTTATTTATTCTGAAATGTTCAGGTTCTTTCTGTCAGACCAAACTTCAAGGTCTACTGCTGTTTCTTTCTCATCTCTCACTTCAAAGGTATCTGCCCCTGTTGTTGTTGGGGCCCCTTTGTGTTGCCTGAGGCTATCAGATGTCCAAATAGCCATAACAACAGAAATAATATTTTCTTTCGTATGCTAAACAGTTCCTGTTTGATTGTTACCAGTGTGTAAGACAGTTCAGGCTTAAGGAAAAAAAAGTAAACAAAAAATAAACTGTTCAAACTTTATTTCAGTTTGCACTCAGCTCCCTCAATCCTTCCATTTGTGTTTTCCAGACTTGATGGTACTTATAGCTGTTGGTATTGGGTACAGCCATGGGGATACTTGCACTAAGGAAACAAATGAATTTTTAGTCCAGATTAAGTGTAATTATACCTGAAAGTGTTCTGGTTGGGTTCCTGTTTTAAGTTCCAGTGAACATTCACTGACTGAACTTGTCTCTATTGGAATTTGTAGCCATTTAAACAGGAAAGGGTTATTTGCTGGGAGACCACAGAGCAAATAGAAAGCCTTATCTCTGTCCTCTTAGAACCTGGACTCCTCCTGTGCTCACGACACTGTGCTGTAGTCAGTTCATGCTTGAGGAAACTGTTCAGACTAGTTTCTGAGCTGGAGTTCAGCTCCTCAGGCCCTTGTATTTGTAATCTCCAGGCTTGATCACTTCATTACCATTGTACAGGAGTGAATGTAAATTGCAGAAGATCTGAGTAGCTTAAAATGCAGCAGTACATCAGTTTTGCAACACAGATCAGTATTACCCTGTTATTTCAATGTTTTGTTTAATGTATCCAGTAGTTTCTATTAAAATATTAAACCTAATTCACAGTACTTTTTTTTGGTTGAAATTTAAAGCCCTGCATGAGATTATGCACAGACACTTAAAAAAATGCCATTCCCTCCATAATCTTTTTTTCTTCTGGGGGCAACTTTTGTCTAAGATGTATTGCTCTTGCCTGCAGGATGTATCAGCTCCTGTACTATTAAGCTCATTTTCAGAAGAAAGCAGTGAATGCTTCCTTCAGTTGCTTTTGAATTTGGTAAAGTTCATCGCTGAATGAGAGGCTTTTCTTTAGGAAGTCTACCTTGTTCTTTCCTTCACAAAGTAACTCATTGAAGCTATTCCTTTCTACCTTTTCTTTCTAGAAGAAAAGGTAATGTCTTTACCTGTGAGTACCCAGAATGCATTACCATGATGTGGAGCTGTTAAATATGCAGATCAGTAGTGCTCAGTATAAGAAAGATGCAAGCAAACTCTTGTAGCTTACAGTGCTTTGGGTTATTATAATGCAATTATAAAATTTTCAGAAAAAAAGCTTTACTTTTCTATGTGATGGCAGAAGAAACTCAACTGTACAAAATGTTTTTAAATTTGTTTTTCTGAATAGTAAATTTTGATGAACTTGGCATAGGTAGTAGGAGTGTGACAAATAAAAAAATCTATAAACCACAACCCACACCCTTACACCCAGCATGCTGCCAGTCTCCCTGCATTTCTGGTTGTGAAGTATTTTTAATTACCATCTGACCTGGATAAGTAACATTGAATTTCTTCATAAATAATAGTACTTGAAATATTTCACTGGTGTATAAAACTGTACTGTGCTTTGTATCTAAGCATATTGTACTGAAGTTTTAAAGTTTAAATAATTCACATGTATAAAAACTTTGTTAACTTTTCAGACCACTCAGATTTTCTGTCAACACATTTCTTAAAATTAAGGGAACTTTAAGTTAAGGAAATACTCATGTTTAAATCAATCTGGCTTCACATGTCTTAGCTGAGAAGCTGCATAAAGAACTGAGATGTACTGAACCTTGTCACTCGTGCATCTGTCACCTTCCTCACTTTGTCTTAACTGACCTTGGTCTTGTCAGGTAGCCTGACTTCATTTATTCTGCTATTCAGTGCCATACTTTCAGTTTCCAAGTTCTGAGGAACTGGGAACAAATCTCAGTGTAGCTTCTCTATGTATCTGAAACTAGCTCAAGCATCTTGTGTGGAGGGATTAGGAAATGGTAGATCTTCACAAAGGCATGCAAGGAGACAGGTTAGAACTATTTCCTTCCACTTTGTGGCAAACACGTACTAAGTATGTCTCTGTGACATTTTGTTTCTAGGAAATAATTTATTTTAAAATAAAAACATTATTTTAAAATAGGAATAAACAAAAACTGGGAATTTTACTCAAAGGCATTCTTCTTACCAACACTTCTGTTGGTACACCTTCCCTGTATTTTACTCAAAAGCAAGGAAACAGGCATTGAATTGAAACAATATGTTTATCCAGGATCACATGCAAGAAATAGGACATTTGGTATCTCTTGCTGCTCTCTGTCTTCTGGAGAGTTACTCATTTGTCCATGTCACCTGTTGTGCTCACCTAAGCAACAGCAATGTCTTCTCTGACCTTTGTTCTTGCAATTAGAGATGCTGCTATTAGTCAACAACTATAGTGCAATTAAGTCCACCTGTAACCTTAAAAAAAGCTGTTTCTGGTGATAATAACTTTGTAGTGTGAAATTGAAGTTACCCATGGGATTTTGTTTGTTTATTCTCTTCAAATAATTAAAAAAAACCTGCGGTTGTGAGAGTCCCCATCATAATCTGATTAGTAGAGACAACTGTGCTCATTAAAATGTCCTGAGCTTAATTAATCTGTAAGGTTTTATAATTGCTGTTCTATTTTATTCCCAGCAAATATGCTGATTTATCTTTGCTTAAGATATTTACTTCACCCAGCTTCCTTTCAAATGTGTGATAAATCCTGTCTTTTTACACTGCAGTTTTTAGTGCTGTCAAGTTACTTACTAACCAGTGCTGTTATTTCAATATGTAGTTAATAATTAACATAGAACCAGATCATTTTATGAAAGGTTTTTTATGATGACTTTTAAAAACCCTAGGAGAGGTTGAAAATACCACTATGCTTCATAAGGATTTATTGGAAATAACAATATGCTCTCAGGTGATCTCTCTCTAGTCTAAATTGCCTGCTAGGTTTAAGATAAGCCAGTGATAGTAATGTCTTGGCTCATAGGAGTCAACTCAGGTTTATTAATAATTTTCACTCATAAATTCAGGATAACACTGTGCCTGTACTTTCAGATCCTAAAACAAGGTTTTGTATACAGTTCAGCAGAATTAAAATGCTACAGAGTTGCCTTAATTTCCATTGAGAATTGGGGTTGAGATCAAGGGGTTTATGTAGGACAGCATGTTTTCTCCCATTTGGATGCAAGCAACTCAATTCTTTGAAGAGATTCAGACAACATTTTAACCCTTATTTACTTGTTTGGTGCTCTGTAGGTTAAGATATCCTCATGGTCTCTCACAAAAATCTTCAGAATAAATGGCTTGTTTTTTCTCTGACAAATTCTTTTTTAAAATTTGGTTTAAAGTGTGGCAACAGAGAAATTAGGAGGATGTCTAGTCTAGGACTTGCCTGTCAAAGAGAGGCCTGGCAAGACAAATTTATCTTCTATTTTTCTTAGACCATTGTGTGTTTTCCTTGCCACAATGTTGCGGAGGTTTTGTTGAGAATGAATATGGGCAATCTGGTTTGTAGAATGCCCAGAGCCAACGACAGAATTTTTTTAAGGTAATTCCTTCCTGTACTGAGATATATTGGGAGACCTCCATATTATCTTTGTGACCAGATAAGATTTTTGGAAGAGCTTCATCTGCAACTTTATCATTCACATATGTACACACACACAGAGATGTATTTTATATATGTATGTATAAATATAAAAAGTTTCTTTTGAGACTTTAACATCTCAAAGTATGGAAATTTTTAAAATCAGAGGTTTTTGGGAAAGTTACAAAAGGTAGGCTTCAGAGATAGTAGAATATAAATTCTAGAAGGTTAAATATAAAGATGTCTACAGGACAACATACTGTTAGTCAGTGATTCAGTAAGTTCCTCAGACTAGAGGAAACTGGTAAGTTTTAAATTAACTCAATATGTGAAACTTCTGCAAAGTAAATAAAATTGCAGCCCACAGAGTTAAGGAGGAATACTTAACTCCCTGCAGGAATGAGAATGCCTTTGATCTAAACAGGCAATGTAATTCTTAGTACCTTGTATTCAAGGGCTGTGATCCCAGCTGAGGAAGCTCTATGCTAATCACAGACTGTGGTTCCCTGGGACAATGTGGAAGCATCTTGGGAAAATACTGGATGAGTGATCTCTGAGAGCATTCAGGTCTTTGTCATGCTGTAGATTGGCTCTCTTATGGGACCCAGGTATTGGACTTAGGTGAAGATTTCTGATTTTCTAGAGTATAATAGGTGACTTGTTTTCTGCTTTAACTTTTAAGCGAAGTATTTTCCCTGTAACATTTTATATTCCTTTTTAGTGTTTTTCCTTTCAGGCAGAGTGCAGCAGAAGCTGTATTTCAATATCTCTTCTTTGCACCGTATTTTCAAGAAATTAATCATTCTCATGTCTCACCTCTTGATAGCCATTTGAATTGCTGGTGAGACTGTATTCCACCATCAGACAGAAGAAGGTCTGTGACTATTGTTGTAAGCTTAGTGAAGAGCCATTGATAAGGACACACAATAAGGGATGTACACCTCAGATATCTGGAGAAAAAGTTTTAAGTCACCCTTGTATGCTTCTGTTTATTTCATAGAGTGGGCTCTGCCAGTTTTTTCATGTTTTTATGCTTAATATGGCTTGGTTAATGTTTCTGAGACACCTGGGGCTTTGATTGATTATACTGTTGGCCACTGTATTGTGCAGACGTGCCTGTGCATTCTGGAGTACAGGAAATGCTGTAGCTGTTCTACAAAGATTTAGTCAAAGCTAAAAAAAGTCATCTAACTGTGCCATCTGTCTTGTGGCTCTCCCATCTATGCAATCTTCAGGCTCCAGCATTACTTGCACACAGAAACACATCCTGATTGTTGTCTCTAGCTTTGCAGTGAGGGTGCTCTAAATATTCATGTTATGTATATATCATTATTAGAAATCCTGAGCTTTAAGCACACTGTCATCCATTGTTCAGTAAACACAATTACATTGCCCTATCGTTCATCTCTAATGAATCCATGCTAATTGATTAATCAGTGCTGTTGCTCCACTGTGATAATCCCATATGAGGAATAGAAGTAACGTAACTAGCAATTACTAACATACATTGCACACGGAGGAAAACTTAACATAATACCCTGTAATAATAATACATAATGCACAGGGCAAATGCAGATCAGCAGGAGCAGAGTGGTGCCCCAGGCAGCCCTTGTGTTCCATGGCACAGCTCTGTCTTTTGGGAGAAGAGGTGGCCAGGTGGACTGGATTGTAGTGGTCGTCAGGTGTGTGACCCAGGGATTACTGGTACAGGGACTATGCCAGGCCATCCCCGATGAGTGGGGTGTTACAAAAAGGCATGTCTGAGAAGATGGGGCAGTCTTTTTTCCAGTTTCCTCTTGTGCTGGTTACTCAGGTGTCTGCCTTCTTGGCTTAAATATAGCTATGGCTGTGACTGCTGAAGTAAGGGAAAAGCATTCTTGTACCTTTGCAGCATCTTACTGATGTTCCTGTTCCAAAGCAGTGAGTAGAAATTTCTGATCAAAGTCAAAACTTAACATTGGCTCTTGCAGGCTGTGAGCAGTGCTTGGTAGGCTGATGGCAACAATGTGGTTATCCTTGCTGTTACAGAATCAATGGATCTATGGATTCCTGCTGACCAAGCTAGAGTGTTTAAGGCATCTCATTATACGTGCCATTCATAAAGGGAATTAACAGCAAAGTATCAAATGTAATCTTATTGAAGACCTATTTTAACTTCGAAAGTGGATTTGATTTTTAAATTTTGGAAACCCCAGCTGTCATTGGTGGTGAAGACACATGTAATTTTAATTTTGATGAAAAAACAGGTGAAGTCATTAAAAAATTTATTGCAAGGAATAGAGATGCAAGGTTAAAGTATCACTTGTATGTTGAGCTCTTAGATAATACATATTTTTGGAAGATAATATTGAGGGCATATTGTTGCAAATGTTGTAATGAAAGCAGAAATTTTTGATTCAGTAGTGAAATTACATTTGTAAAGTTTCCTTTATTGTGCATTAGGTTTGTGGGATTTTTTTTTTAAGTGTTCAGAATTAGTATCTTTATATGGTGAGAATAAAATTCAAATTTTATTTGTGGGAGAAATAGGGATATGGCATCATACATAATACTGTCTAGATAAGATTTAGATGTCCTCTAAGTACTGCTTTTATGAAGAAGTTATCCTGATATAATGTGTAGTGGGTTAAAAGATTTTTTCTTTACTTTAAAAAAGGAATACAAGCAGCTTCTCTCTAAACAAAGAAGAAATTAATGAAAATGCAGCTTTGTAGTTTGCAAATCTCTTGTAAAATGTTTTGTCAATTAAAGATCTTGTGAGGCTTCAAGCAGTGAGTCAAGCCAGAAAAGGTCATGCTGGTCTTCTCTTTGTCTGAGAAAATTTGGTAGACTTTCTTGTAGAAACATTAATTTCTTTCCTGTTTTTTGCAATATTAATTTCACTGGAGATTTCCAACCAAAATAAGGGACTAGTGTGCATTTGTGGAGCTAATGATAGTGCATTTTCAAATGATACTTGTTGCCATGGTAATAATTGCTTACAAATAATTTATATAGTAATTCAGATGTCCAAAGTTTGTGCACCTTTTTTAAATATATATTTTTGTCTCCAAATGGATGATACAGAAAAAAAATAATAAATTTTAGCTTGGAAGTACCTGCTTCTTTGCTTCCTTGCACTGTTGATACCACTGCTAAATATTTTTTATAAATAAAAGGCCACCCATGTATTTCTGGACAGTAAATTTAGCAACAGTCCTTAAAATATGAAAGTAGAATAAAAACACGACAAGGTAAATAAAATAAAAATATTAATGTCCTAGCAGATAGCAGGCCAGCCCAAATATTTCAAGTGCTCTAAGCATGGCTTAGTTCAAATTAATAATCTTGCTGAGATGCAAATACTACAGACTCAGGCACAAAGTCCTCCTGATATTGCTCTGTAATGTCTCTGTAGGCTTGCGGTGCAGGCAGAGACCTCATAGGCAATTAAAACCAGCATGATAAATGGGGAGAAGAGAGCTAATAAACATATCCTCTTTTTTAAAGGTGCCAGTGATTATATGGCTGGCCAGTTAACTGCATCTTTTAGATAATTATTCCAATATTGACAGCTCCTAAAAGTTGTGAACATACACCGTATTACTTATGTTTCCAGTAGCTTTTTGGTTGGTGTAGGTGTATGTGGGTTATTTGGTTCGGAGTTTTTTTTCACCCTTACTGGAACATTTCTGTTTCTTTTAGGAATTGGTTCTTGGCCAGTAGAGGTACCAAACCCTAATATTTATCAATATACCATCAATGCTCCTTTTAAAAGCAGCTTTCTGCTGTTTTGGAAAAGGCATTGCTCACCTCAGCCTAGAAATTGTTAAAGTTGGACCTAAGTCTAGAGTTTTAAGTATATGAAAGCTACTTCTGGAGACTTTTAACTAAGGTATTTTTTACATTTTTCTTCTTCTCTCAGCCCTTCACAAATTGAAGTATTTAGGCACTCCAGCTGCACCTCTTCCCTCCCTTCACCCATGCAAAACAACTGCCAAGGAAGATGTGAACTCTCCAGTACTGTTATAACTAGCGAAATTTTTTTCTCAGTGATAGAGAAGTTTTTCATATGAGGATTCTTGGAGTTCTTGTGCCAAAATCATATGCAACAATTTTGATCCCCAGGCCTAAAGTAATCCTTGGTTCTCTTAATAATAAAGAACTTACTGTTTGTGTAGGACTTCAGGAAACAGAGCATTGCTTTTTCCAAGCAGACAGTGGTCCTCAGCTAGATTTTTGAATGATTAGGATGAAACAAATTGGGAGTAGGTATAGCAGGAAGGATCAGGGAGGGCATTTTGAAGGTTGATGTTGGCAAGGTGTGTTTTACATGCAGAAGTTGAACATGTCCAGAAGAGCTCAGTGGGAGTGCAGAGGAGGGAACCTGGCTGGGGTAGCTTGTGTCCCTGAAGAACTGAAGCTCCCTTGGTTTTGGATCCTGCTGATTCTGGTGCTTCCTGGGAGCTGTGTTGATACCAACAGTATCTTCCCAATGTAGAAGGCAGGGATTCCAAGGTGTCTGCTGGCTTGGGGCCAGTAATAATTAGGAGGGTAGACAAGGTTGCCTCCCATGCTTAGCCCAGGAGCTGGGTACCCTTCCCTGGTGTCGTGGCTCGGCACATCATGTGTGCTGCTGAGAATTTGCTCTCATGTTATTCTGACTGAAGTTGTGGACCACTGAGTTAAAGCAGAAGCAATAACTTTGAAAATGTGTCTGTGTGTGTGTGACATTCCTGTCCCACATTTCCTAAAGATGCTGAGCGCTTCCCTTGGACTACACATGTGATACAGTTGCTCCAAATCTGCTTCAGTGCCAGCTCAGCCAGAGTACTTGGACATGCTGGGAGCGGGGATTTCAGGCAGCTCAGTGTTTGCACTGAACAGAGTGTGTAATCCAGTGCAGTCCAGCTGTAATGATGACCCTCAGCAAAGAGTTACAGACAATTTGGGGGAATAATTTCTTACTCCAGACTGATTCCAGAGTATCCATTTATGCCCTTGGTTTAAAATAGCCTTTTAAATGCCAAGATCACAACTCACTACAATATTCAAGAAATCCATTGGTAGTTGAGGGGAAAAATATTGCTGTTGTGGTTCCTGAAACTGTCATATAATTGCTAAAAGCCGTACTATATTATGGCTTTTCTTTGTGCTCTGCTAATTAAACATGAATCCACTTGGATGTTATTAAAAATGTCTGAAGACGTACAGCTATTCTTATGTTGAAAAATATCTTTTACCAGTCCAGTTGAATACGTTTCAATTGACAAGATTGAAAGAGGCTGTGTGATTCTTATTTTCATAATAGTTGGCTGCCTAAAAATCATCTTTAGCAAGTGATTAATTGCATTTGTAGATACGGCACAATTGCATCAATTATCCATTTCAAATTAATTTCATTCTGAATAGTTGAGAGGATGATGTAGTTTAATCAGTAAGTGAAATGGAAGTGTTGTAAGCTGTTTAGAAATAATTCCCACGTTCTATGGCACAGTGATTTCAATCAAGCAGACCACTGGAAAAATAAGAAATACACAGTAACAAACATTAATGCTTTTCCTTCAGTTTATCAGCATTTTGTTAGCCTCCTTTGCTTTGGCTTCCCCCCCTTGATGTATTGATTTTAGCAATACAGTGTGAATTATATTTTATTATGCTTATTTAGAAGGAAAAAAGGAAAGCTATGTTAAATTTTAAAATTAATCTGGAATTTTTTGAGGCATTGTTATGCATGCCTTTGCAATACTAAACCATTCTTGCATATATTTTAGGAAGCAGTTTTGGGTGTTATGGAAAGCTGTGTGAACTGGAAGATTGGAAGTTAGTCTGTTATTATCTTGGTAATGAAAGATTAACCAAGCAAATGAAACGCAGATGTTGACACCAACTTCATACCTAATCCTTGAATGAGTGAACAACACCCAAAACCACGAGTGATGAATTGCTCACCACCCCCTGACTGAAGTTCAGCCTGATCACTGAGTAGTGATTGGCCTCTCCTAGCCAGTTCCCTCCAGTTTATGTCCTGGCCACGATTTTCTAAGCTGTGGAGTGTCCCTTCAGCTGTCCCAGCTGTGTCTCTTAAGGCTTCTCGTGCACCCCCCCTCTGGCAGAGCATGGGAAACTGAGAAGTCCGTGATTTAGGGCTAGCACTACTCAGTAACAACCAAAATATCCGTAGTTTATCAACATTATTCTCTTACTAAATCCCAGATATAGTAGTGTGCCAGGTACTAGGAAGGAAATTAAGTCTGTCCCAGTCCAAACCAAGATTCCTCAGTTACAAAAGTTTTTTCCTACACAGAGGTGTTACTGCTACAGTTATAGTACAGGTTTTTGCTTACTGGAAGCTTGTTATGTATTTCCCTTGCCAGATTGTTCCCTGGCCTAGGGATAATGTGACTCTGTAAAGATAAAACAAATGTTTTTTCTATGAAGGGTTTTAGTGCCTCATCTTCAATTAGGCCCGTTGTGAATTTGAGGCTAAATGGAGGAGTAGAGATACTGATTTTCAGTCTGGAATATTTTGAAAGCTTGTGGTGTGCTGCATTTTTCTTTTTGCAAACTGAGGCTGACGAGTATCATAATAAAGGGCAGTGGTTATTGTGGTTGAATGAAGTTTCTTAGCCATTTCAGGAGCACACAACTTACATTTTGTCCCAACAGAACAAGTGAGCCACAGAGAAGGCTTTTGGGCCTAAAAAGTTATGTACAGTTGGCCAGAACTTGAAAACGGCATAGAATGTTACTGCTGGGCATTACAGCAAGATATGTCTAACCTTGGTTCAGATAGGGTTCTCATTTTTTAACCTTGCTTGGTTATATTATTACAGAACAACAAGGGACCTTTATGTGTGTGTTCCATGAGCTACGTGCTCTTCTGTATGCAATGTCAGGTATTGCATTTGTTGTTGTTCTAGGTAAAGGTAAACAACTTTATAACACAGGCTAATTCGTTTAGGAATATTTATGAAAGTGTTGATTTTTAAAGCTAAATATAGTTCTATGGCTTTTTAAACTCATTCTGGCTGTCAGAAATGCTCACATGATCCTGAAAGTGTTGCTAAAAATGTTCAATTTTTAAATACAGTAATTAAAATTGTCTGTTGTGAGAGCAGTAGATGAGACATTTCCTGCATTTGTAAACTAAGCATCCCTTTCACCCTCAGGTTTCCTTGCATCTCACTGTTTATGTTGGTGGGATCTGAACTCTTACTGAACCTTCTTGGAAGAAGGTTTGCTGTTGGTCAGGTAGGGAGAGGGAGTCCTGCAGCCTGCCACCCTGCTCCATGACCTTCTGCTCTTTGATTTGGATACTTTTCCTTTGTTTTAAAGAGCTGAGGCCCTCAGGGAATACAGTACTGGAAACTGGAACTTCAGACATACATTTTCACTTTTAACTTTGTTGTTAGAAGAAAGTCTCAGATAAAGATACTTTCCCTTGTGTATACCAGACTGTTTGAGTCCTAATTTGAGTAGATGTGTGTATCTTTTCTATTATTAGCTCTTATTTCCTTCAATTTCCTTTATTGCTAGTGTTTGATGACCATTTTACTCTAAGAGTATCCTGCACTCAGTATTGTCTCCAGTTCTTTATTTAGAGTCCTCTTTCTCCAAATTTATCTATTTTGAGATTTTTCTCATGTTAGTTGTTGTATAATAAACTTTTCTTGAAGAAGATAGGATAGTTTTTGCTAGACAGCTTTCCTGAAAATGATGTATTGGCAATTTTATGCTACCCCAAAAACTTACTTGTCTTAACAATGAATTGTGTTCTGAGCCTACCAGGCAGACTTGAGGTGATTTAGGACCCTTCTATAGCCACTGGTGGCCTGTGAATATTTCTGAAGTTTTCTTGCTGAGCTAGGTGGTATAGTCTGCCCTTGCATGAATGTGCAAACTTCAGCTGCAGAAGAGCCTCAACAAAACATTTGTTTTTAGTTAAAATGGAATTCAAAACTACACTCTAGCCAGAGTTTAGGTAACAAATGGATGCAGTGCAGGTTTTTTTGGAGATACCAAAATCCATATTTTTTGGGTTGCAGTGATAATGAGGAAACAGAGCAGTGGAGCTGGTGGGCAGCCTGGATGTCGGGGCAGCCACTGCTGTATTGGCTGCTCAGGGCTGCATCCTTTGTAATACAAATGATTGGTTTGACCATTTTCAGTCAATTCTGCCCCTCTGTCTCTTTTTCTAGCAAAAATTGGATACTTTCGTGTCTCTGTCCAAAAATGCCACTATTGCTTTTCCCCTTCAATATTTTGTGGGGTTTATGCCTTTTCAAAAATTAAAGAAAAAGACCATAGACTTGGTCATACTCCCTAAGCTGACTGCATCATGTTTATTGCTGGGGCTAACATATGCCCATGCTGACTGTAGAACTGAGAACAGTGGATGTTCACAAAGTAGAAAATGTCACTCCTGGTACGTACTCTGTCACTCCTGCTGCCTCACATATGTGTTTACCTAACTTGAGAGCTGTCACATAAGGAATACAAGACTCTTCCTCGCATTTGGATTGCAGTTGTTTGCAGAGGGATATTTAATAGAATCACTCTCTTCTACTTATCCCTAATTTGAAGAACATGCTTTTAGTAGCACTAAGAAGAATTGCTTAATTCAGATTATCCCTATGTAAATAAATTTTAAAACTTCCACTGTTCTTAGATGCATATGCTTCCTTGGCTTTTGTTTTTACCACACCATTTCGCATTTTATTCCTATGTCCTAAGTGAATACTGCAATTCTGTCACTGTAAATCTGTTACAGTGTCAGCAGAATTTGAGTCAAGGTTTGTTAGTGTCCTTAATTCTGCTACTATTAGGAAAATGACAATCAGTCTTTAAAAATTAAGCAAGAGATTGAACACTTTTGTGTGTACTGGATAATTGTCTTTTGACAGTGTCTTTAATTGTGCATTGTTGGTTTGCTATTATTCTGCTTGTTTGTCAGGAGATGATCTGTTTAAATTTACTGTGCTTCTAATGTAATGCTCAAGTAGGAAAGGAATTTGTCCATTTATAGTGATTGTTACGTGACTGGAGCTCTAATGTCATTCTCAGAGAGCTCACTTATAATGTCAGTGTTATGATTCATGTTTCCTTGATCAGTTAAGCCTTCAAAAATATCTGGCTTTGTGTTTATTGACTTGAGCATGTGATAATCTGTGATATGTGGGAGCACTATACTCCTGCAAATCTAAACAGGCCGTGGTGTGCAGGATGGGGCCTCTGGCACTGAACTTTTTCTGAAATCCTTCAGCACACTTCTCTCCAGTCAGGAGTGGATAACTTTTCTTTAGAAGCTTTTACCCTTAAATTTAAACAAGCAAAACCCCCACACCGCAATAAACAAACGCACCAACCTAAAAAAATACCAAAAACAAAAGAAACAAAAAAAACGAGCTGTAAGTGTTATGGACTCCAAACTTCATCCTGTAATTCCTCACGGAAGTTTTGTCTTGTGGAAAGATTAAAATGTGGATGTGTATGACTGTCAGGTGCCTCACAAGGTTACCCCATTACTTTTGGCACTGGAATGATCATGCCTTGAAACATATGAGACATGTTTATAAATCTGTTTTTGAAGACCTCTTCCAAAGGTCTGATACCTCTAGTATCTATAACAATCCTCTTACCAAGCTTCAAGATACTTTCTGCTGATCTGGCCTTTAGATGTTTGTTGCCATCTTTCTGTAAGGACCTCTTGCTTATCTTGGAGTGTAACATTGCTCTTAGCAATGTTGTGCTGCGCCACATAGCAAATTGAAGAGGGAGATTATACTTGTTGATCAAAAATCTTTTCTTTCTGGTCAAAAAATCTGAGAATCAGTCAACAGAAACTAGACACAAGATTGTGTTTTGAATCTCTGTGTTTATCATTGCTGGTCAATCTATTTCCCAAGAAGCGAGAAATAGGGGACAAGCACGGATAATCTCACCACAACAAAAACAGCAGTAACCAAAAGCTCAGAAACAGAGAAGTAGCATAGCTTATGTTGCTTGTGTAGACTGCAAGGGAGGCTTCAGGTGGCAAAACAGTTCTGAGGCATGAGTAGCATGTTCTCTGTCATGTACTGTGTTGCAGCCAGTGTCTGGGAGAAAAGAGTCTAGTTAATCACAACCCTGAATCTGCTCATGGCATGACTATATTTAACTTTCCATAAAGAAGAGCCTTTGTAGCACCAATGTTTTCAGTGGCAGGCTAACAGGGTTAGCTTTGTTGGGAGCATTATTGTTAAAGGGTTTGTCTGCTTCCAACATCTGCGGCTAACAAGACTTTTTTTTAAAGCTTTTGTCAAGATGGAATTTTAACATAGGAAGGCTGTGTGTCTGATTTCTGTTGGTAATGCACTGTTTGAGGTTGAACTCTTGATTCATGAGATTAGTATGGAATATACTTCATATAACAAGAATTGTTCCTTGACATGTGGTTCCACTGTGAAAAGTGATTGGAAGAGATGGCACATACTCAATACATAGCTTTTAAAAGTGGTTCTTTATTAGTGACAGAAGTTCGGTTTGAGTGAACTATATTGGTCTTGCAGGTGAAGCCAAGTCCATTGGCTTCTGCTCTAATTAACACACAAAAAGCATCACTACCAGTATTATAGGTTAAAAAGCACCATGTGAACCAAAAAGGGTCCAGCTTGGTTTATCTCAAGGGTTTGCTTGCAAGGCTGCTCATGATTTTGAAGTGCAAGGCAACCCACACTTGCTCCCAACTCTCTTGATACTTAAAAACTAAAAATAAGTTCTACAAATCTTTGAGGGACTGGAAACACCAAACCTTTAGAACCTCATATTTTAAGAGAAGCTGAAACTTCTAATAAACGGTGTAGACCTTTTATTGAAAATTAAATTACCTATCTAGTTGGCGTGGTTCTTTGAAATTAATTTATGGCATTGCTACCTTTTGCCTTGAGACAACTTAATATGGCAAGTGTATACACTGGAAAACTGTACCACTGCAACAACAACAAAAAATAGTGATTAACTTTAGCCTTTATCTAGTTAAGATCAGGCACTGAATTGAATTCTCTTAGTGTGTTGACAGCTGAAGATTTATGTCTTCCAGCTCTATTCCTGTTGTAGAGTTGACAGAAGTGACCTCTCCAAAAGAGGTCTTTGTTACGGATTTTGCTCTGTTTACACTATTGCCATAAGGGTTGGGATGAAGTACAGTATGTTAAAGCTAATACATCACCTGCTGACAGTGGTTTTATCTCATTGGTAACTGTTTCCCTCTCCCAGTACGAAAAAAATGCAGACATTGAGTGCAAGGATCACAAAAAGAAAGTTAAATAATAGTTTTCAAGAGCTTTAGCATTGGTGTCTGGACCCTGTGTGCACTGTATTTTTGTGTTTGATTGTCCAAATGGCTGCGTAATTTCTTTTTCTGGGAAGCTGTTCTTAAAGTATGTCTTTGCCAGATAAATGCTGCCAAGGGATAGAGGACAAAAAAAAAACCTATTGTGTTTACTCAAGGTCTGTGTGATCTCTTGGGAGAAAGGAGGTGGCTCAGAGTGGGAGAGAATGGCATTCAAGTTAGATAGGCAGAGAAGAAAGTAAAGCAGTACAACTTTACAACATTGAGTAGTACAGCATTAAGCTTCTCCAGTGAAAGGGTGGTGGGACTGGCATGAGGCGCAGGACTTTAGATACCCTTCTGTTTCTCCAAATGCTGTATCACAGGTGATCCATCCAGAATGGGTCTTTTAGTCCTCACTGTCAGTGACATGATGTTGTTTTTAAGACTGACTGTCTCTTCCAAATACAGACTTAAAAACACAAACACAGCATTGTTCTATACGCATAATTATGTACATAGTTTCAATATACACTTGGAAATCTCTCAACAGGGCGCTTCCCAGGCATCCTTTCAGGATGGGGAGATGAACCTCACTGGACCCACAGAACTGCTGTTGGCTCAGAGGGCCCGGCTCCCTGGCAGGTAGGAACATCTGTTTGGTGCTGGCTCAAGTGTGATTTGCCAATTTATGCGATACAAGACTGACTTCTCATTCCAGCTGCACCTCTGGTTCTGCACTGTGCTTCTCATCATCACCATGATCTCTTCCTCCTCCTGCCTTTCTCACCTTAAAATTGCATTTGATTCACATGCCAGAGCACATATTTGAGCATGACAATCTCTTACACTCGTTGATTAATATGAATGACTTTTTGTGCTGTTTGTAGTATAAGTATAATCTGGGTTTTGTTTTCTATTCAGTCCTGCAAGTGTTTCATGTCTTAAGATAGAGGATGTTCATAAATCATATATCTCAATAAATGACTATTTAACTGAACCGTATAATCCTAAAATTATCTCCTTTGAGTGTCACCTCCAGTGTTGAGTGGTAAGGTTATTACTTTCCTATATCCTGTAGTAGAATTTGTATCTGTGTTTATACACAGTGTAAACTATTGCTAATATTTGCAATATTTCCCTGTGCATTCCTTCACTAAAGAAGCCTGGTGGAATAAATCCTTTTCTTCTCTTCAGTTATAACAAACTAGAGATGGCCTGTGCTGTTGTATCTCAATGTGGTCATGGTCCCATTGACATTTGGGAAATAACTTTTTTTTTTAACCAGTCTAAATTTTGAACAACACTTAGGTAACTATATAATTTTCATTGGAAGCCAGTGGAATAAAACTTGAGAGCTGCATAGCTGAAACAACAGGATAGGAAATTAGGTGCTCTCAAGAGGTTTAGTAATGAGCAACAATGTTAATTGCTCCTGAAATCAAAGGGAAAATTCTAAATGGCTGAAATGAAATTGAAAAATTAATGATTTTGTAGATAGCATTTGTTACTCCAAATTATTAAGCCAGGGTGCCATAGTTTCAGAGAGTAAGTTGGTCAGATCCTTGGTGGTCTTGGAGTGTTTTCATGCTGCTGTTTTTCTGTCTCATCATAAAATTAAATTTCAGTTTTGACTTGTGATTCAGGTTGTGCTGAAGTCACTTTTCTAAATAGGCAGAGGAATTCAGTACTTTGTCCATTATCTTTTATTTGTTGCAGAACTCTTGAGATATATATAGCACATTCTATAATTAAATTAAGAAGTGTTACTTGACAAACCTCTACATGACAGCTAAAATGTGAAAAATTAATTTGTTTCGATTTTAATGATGGCAGATAGTCATTTGCTATAATTCTGCAGTTTATAGTTGTTTGTCAAAACAATGTAAGATAAAACTCATGAAATAAACAGTATCTGCATGCCTTAATCTTAGAGCATTTATCCTTGCAAACTCTGAGTAAAAAACAAGTCTTAATAGTCCCATTTTACTTACATGGGGTCTGTGAAAGAGGCATGAATATGTACCCTATGCCTGTGGGGAATTTTGCAAGAGCAGGGACTCGAACATTGCTGGTGGTCTGGGCCATGCCAGGATTTGTGGAGAAGGATCACCTTTCCTTTCAAAGCATATCAAAAATTTGTCTTTTTCCTTTTAAGGGAATTAATTTCTCAGTTTTTCGTGTTCTTTGAGTCATAATTTCAGTAGTTTTATAGGCAATTTTATCATCTTGGTATAGTTGTGTTTTTCAACTCAATCTGGGTCTGGGTTTATTTGCTCCCTCTTGAAGGCCTCCTTGTCAGCCAGTTCCTATGCCATTTTGTAATTCCTTCTTCCTGCTGATGCTGATACATATTTTTAGAATGGTCTCATGATGAAAAGGAACTGGAGTGATTTTCCAGCTTTCTCTGCACCTGCTGTGCCTCTAAGTTACATGCCTGCTGATTAGCGTTCATCATGCAAGTATAGAACTTAGTTCAGTCACTAATGCATATTTTCTGTTCATGGAATGTTGCTGAAGACTTCTACAGCTTGTTTCACCTGAGGAAATTATTATGCATCACCAAATATATGCACTCATTTGTCTCTTGATCCGTTAATTTGTAATGGGGATTAATCAAGCTCTGTGCACACTCTGTTCATATTTACTCTTTTCCTTATGCCTTTAGTAGGGTGTTTTAGACTATCTAAGTCCTCTTAGGAATTTTCTGAGAGCATATTATTGTTTATCGAGTTAAACAATTCATTGCTTGCATTTGGGATTCTTCAGAAGAAGGTTATGATACTTGTTTGCTTCATATTTCAGTGGCTCTTGGAAACATTGACAATGACAAAACCCCTTGTGATACTTTTCAGAGGTATTCAGTTTTCTGAAGTGGCCAGATCTTCTCTGTCGCAAACCAGACCAGAATAAGCTTAGGTTTCTGTAGATCTCTTAAAATTTTTGCTAAATTCTGCAAACTGTCTTGACATAGGAACATGGAAGGAAAAGTGATGAAGAATATAGATTGGAACCCATTTGATTGATGCCAGAACATCAAGTAAGTGTTGAACAGATAGGGAGAAGAGGGAAAGCTGGCCAGAACAGGGTATTCCCAGTAATCTTTTTGCATTGGTAATAGGTTTTTTTTTCTTTTTTTGTGACGAATTGTCTTAATCTTGATTGAAATTGCATTGTCTGAAAAATATTGGCCAAAATGAACCAAGCAAATAAAATTCAAAACAAAATTGAGAGAAAGGAGAAGTTTTTCATACTCACAGTAGAGTAATTTTACCAAAATATGCCTTGTTTGTGGTTCCTGTGTCCTGAGGAGATTTTTAAAAACACTGTTTTACCTGCAAGAATTGAGATGGGTACTATGAGGAATTTTTCATCAAAATTGTGAATTATATTGGAGTATTGGTAAAATATTCCACTTTCTTCAGTTAACATAAGAGAAGTTCTGAATGTAGTATTTTGTAAAATGAAGTTAGTTTGTAAGTCTGTGAAATTCGCAGGAATTTCAAAAGTCAAAGAATTTAAAATTTATAGCAATGATTTGATTTTTGTTTTGCTTTTCTCGTGAGTCAAGTTTAAACTGTTTTTCCAAAAGTGTTTTCATTAGGAGTAGAAGGTTTATAAAGGGAAATAATGAGTCACTAGAGACCATCTGTCTGTCTCAATTATCTTTATTTGATTGAATGTAAGGAAGGAAGGTTTTATTAATAAAATAATATTAAATAATAAAACTATTTTTTCCACGAGCAGTAAAACAAGCATCTTAATACCTAATTTGTCTCCTTTCTGAAAGAAAGTGTTACTAGAAATTCTGCTTTGTTCAGGTATTTTTCTTGTTGAATTTCAAAGTCGTTAGGGCTATGAGGGACCACCAGGTCATCAAGAGTATGATGTGGCTTAAGTAAGCCACATCAAGAGATGTTAATAAAGGTAATATTCCAGCATAATTGTGAGTTACTCCATGCTGTGGACAAAGGGCTGTGGAAGAAAGAAAACTACTACTGGCTCTGCTGCTTTCCCTGCTTTCCTTCCTGTCCCTGGGTTTGGTAAGCTTTAAGGCCTATAATGCTTGAGCAAAATAGCAGCTCATCACCTGAAAAAATGATCTGAGCCTTCTCATCAGAACATCAGCCTGTCTGAGGTCAGAGTCCCTTTCTAACTGCAGCCAATAATGAGTATTTCAGAGGGAAGCAGAGAAAGAGTACCATAATTAATATTTCATGATTGAGAAGCCTAGTCAGTTGAACTTTAAGATCCAGACTTGAATTGTTTTATATTCCTCACTCAAGCAGTAAAACTGTTTGATTTGAAGAAAGTCAGTTTGCTGGTTTAAGTAGGGGAAATCAGTTGCACATGGATTAAATGAGTGTCAGTATGGAGGGGTTTTGGTTCCTTTATTTAGACGTTAATGGGAAGTCCCTTTGCCTGGATTCTCTTAAAACATTTCACTGCAGAAGTACTGGGAAACTTTTCATGACTGTATCCTTTGGGAGTCTGAAAATTTTGATTTGACATTTTGAGAGTTGAACTTTACTATAGGGGAGACTTAAAACATTGGATCATTGGAATGTTTTTAAATAGAATAAATAATGACAATCCTCTTGTAAATTCTGAAGGTGGCCTCTTTTCTTGATTTGCAAGTAAAGATGATGTTCAGGGTAAAGGAAGCCAAGCTAATGCCATCAGTGTATAAAATTTTGTATTTCTCTGTGCCTTTTTTCATGTTCTATACTAGGTCTGAAAGATTTTCATAGTAAGAGCAGGGTCTTGATACTCTATAGATGGTCAGGTAGATACTTGTCACAACTTTTAGCACTGAATTCCTTAGCACACCTTATGTGGGAATATTGGTTTTGAAAAGCTAGCTTTTCTCAGTAAAAATTACTGTGTTAAGGAACAGTAAACACAAATCTGCTTGGAAGTGGATGTTTAGTTTAATAGCGGTGGATTAGTTGGAACGCAAAGGGTAATTTATGCATAGATAATTCATTATGTGTTTTCATTATGTTCGCTTTTGCTGTCTTCCCACTTCTTTTTTAGCAGAGGTCAGGGTCAGTTCCTTGGTTTAAGCACTGTAGATACATAATTAAAGTGTAGCTGCAGCATTTTTTCATTCTCTGTGTTTTCCTATTTTTAACCTACTGTGTCTTTCATTAGTCTAACAAAAGAGAATTGGAACCATTTGATTTAAAGAAAAAAATACACAAAGCCCCAGTGCTTGCAGGCTGTCTGATTTATCTCTATAAGTTCAGAGTTAATCTTGTGAGAACTAACTAATTTTAGTGTGGAAAAAAAAAAGTCTGGAATAACTAGATTGATGGATTTTCGTTAGGAGAAGGTGATTTGCTTCCTCTTCAAACCTGAAACTGGAAGATTGTGACATTATTTCATATTAAATATTTGAACTTTGTGGATAGTTTGTTTAGTGTTGCGTAGAATGAAGCAGCTGCTCTGTTCCTGTCTCTTATAAAAGAGTGACCAGTTTCCTTAACTGTACCTGGAAAACTTACCCTTGCCTACACACTGAGTTGCTTTTCCTCCTCCTTGTAGGGTGCTTTCTAGCCCTATTTAAATATTGTTCCAATTTTCATCATTTGAGTGTGTTCACACGATATAACATCTTGAGTTCCAGCTCCTTCTTCAGGACTTTCAAGACATTTTAATCAAAGATTCAAGCACCTAGTTGAAAACAGGGAAGAAAATATGTGAAGAAGGGGTAGGAGGTGGGTGGGAAGTATGCTATCTGACAGGTTTAGTTTAGCTGACTACTCTGGATGAATGGGGACAAATACTTTATTATCATACAGTAACTGTATTGATTTAGTATGTGAAAAAAATACATGGCAGAGTCATCAGCCTCTATTTGGATAAATCTGTGCATGCTTCCTCTTTAAAATGCCCTATAGGAATTTGACGTACCCTGGAGGCCTTTGCTCTCTACCAAACATCAACACCTTTTGTTGATGAATGCTCTCTCTTCTGGAATGGCAGCATTGGAGGAAGAGGCATGGAACTGGAGGTGCAAGTGAAGAATAAGCAAGGAGATACAGCTTAATAACTGCATCTGTGAGCTCTCTACATCTGACATTTAATTTGCCTTTTACTTGGCTGTGGTCAATAAAAACACCACATAGCATGTTCAGAATATCAGCTGTGCTTTTCTGTTTGCAAGGGAAACATTGACATTCTGCACTAAAAATTTTTTTTTCAGATACGGCATCTTATTAATCTGTACCTTTTCTTAAAAACACTTGAGAAAGGGTTGAATATGACTAAAATTGAAAAGGAAAATTCCACTGGAATGGTAAATACTTCGTGTTTACTCAAGCAGTAGGTTCTTGTGACATACACATGATGACAAGTTTTGCCCAGTAACCCATGCAGTAAGCAGCTTTTCTGATGTACTGTCTTCACTGTGTTGCAAAACAATTAATCTGCTTTAGGCTGTGCCTACTGCATTCTCCAAGAGCAATCCTACCAAGTGTTTGTAGCTGTGGAAGGTCAAAGCACCTCAGTGAACTTGGTCTTGCTGCAACAACATGTAACATTTCTTTCTGGAGAAGGTTCCCTTTTAGGCATCTGTGTGCTCAGTGTTGGGATGGGTTCTTCAGTGTTCTTGGGTAGTTTTCAGAGAAGCTTTCAGCTAATAGATCTTTTCTCTTTATGTTACTCACAAACTGCTAATTCTCGATACAGGTTTCAGGAGAGGGAGCTATAGTATTCCACAGCCAGGACACTGCAAATCTGAGGATCAGATGGATTCGTGACTAGATATGACCACTAAATGTGCAGCACTCCATTTAAATTTTGCTTTCCGTGTTGCCAATGCTGTGCATGCTCACTACTCATGTGTACACCTTCTCTATCTCTTTGCTGAACAGTACTTATAAGCATTTTTAATAATATGCATGGCAGGCCTTGTTGACAAACGTGCTAGACGGTAAAGAATCTGTCAGAAATCAATAATATCAAACAAAGAAGAATTTAAATAGTAAATGATGACAGTCTCTTCAGGTTAAAAATCAATAGTACAGCATCTTGGATCAGGTCATGCTGGACAGGTATTCTCCCCTGAGTGAGACCTGAGCTACCTTCAGTGCAGCAAGGGGAAGGGATTTGCCAGCATGTATTGGAAGAAGCCTGAGTGCTGTGTTTCTGGTTGGGGTGAACCTTGCACTTCAGAGAAATTTTGCTGACATAAAGGCTTTTTTAAGTTCAGATTTTTTGACTGCTGTAAGAATGTATGTATTCCATAGAGACTGGGTTCCAAGTTCAGCAAGGACAGGATTTCCTGAGGTAGGAGTTCTGTCTGCTCCTTGAAGAACAAGCAGGAGATACTCAGCCTACTGAGGTAGCCTCTGAGCATTGCTCACTGACACTCCCAGCCCCTCATCCCCAGCTAGGAATTTTATTCCAGATGTTTTATTCTAATTTGGTGGGCCAGACTTGTGGGGTTTTTTTACTGCAAAAGGCATTTAAGACCTGTAGGGGAGATTCCAAAGGGCAGTAGGTCACGAGTAGGTTACTAACTTCTGGAATTTTTTTCCTATTTAGGTGTTGGTTTGTTTTTAAAATGTGTTGAATATTGCAAAAAAAATGTATAAATTATATTGTCTGTTGTCACAGCTACCAACCTGTAAGACAGTAATTCTGCTTTCTCCTACTTCTTTCTTTAATTTTTTTAACCTAGAGTTAAAAAACTGAAGAGTTTTAGCACCTGTGTGTCCCATGTGCCTTTGGAGTTTAGTAATTAGTATTCTTAGAGTTCATCCTATTTAGAATCTCAGCCATGCCCTGTTCCTGAATACTTTCTCCGGTACAGTATAAACTGTAAGCCAGCATGAAATAGTACAGTGCTGAGTTCAGCTGTCCTTGTGGACAGATTAAACCTGCCTGAAGAGGGACAGAACAAGTGAATGATACCAAATGTGTCTGAATCTCTAATCTTTGAGGTTCTTAAACCAATGAAAAAAAACCAAATCAAATCCCAGATGTTCTGGTTTTAAAATGTTTTAACTGTCATGCTTTCATAGGTATAATATAAAAATAATGTCCTCAAAGGTCCATGAAAGTTGGTGTGAAAGGCTGTTTTCTTCTCGGATGTAACTAAGAGTCCCATTTGTTTGAGAAGTAGAAGTCTATTTAGAGTCATGGATTTTCGATTAAAATTATAATTCCAAAGTTCTTAATACATGTATAAAGTGTGTGCTCTTATTCTGAGCATTTAGTGCTCTAGAACATCCATATGTTTTAGGACGTACCAAAATTTTTTAAAGTAATATATAATGTGCATGTGGGTTATTTGTTTTCACAAAGAAGCCTGCTTTTCTTGCTGTGTAGATTTTATGTTCAGTTTAAAAATAAGTTTGTATGTTTTCTTTGGCTTTCAGCCTACTTATAACTGTAAGTGCATTGATTTAATATGACAGCTCACCTGTCTGTCATGATAGCTCTCAAAAAAATTCCTACTCTTTCTTACAGTTGCTTAGGAAGACAACTCCTCCCTAGAGGACACAGGGTTATTTGGGGACAGCTGTAACTTACTGAAATTTTCCCTGTACAAACGAAAGCCCCTTCACTACTTCTGATTATTTTCTGAATCTAAAGGGCTTGGCTGCTTAATTTACTTAAGCGTTTTGATTTTATAGAAGTTCAAAAGACAATAAAAGTAGCCCTTTAATTATCTTTCTTTGTGTGTTCAGAGAATTGGAGGAAGTAGAAGATGGAACTGAAAGAGGATTTAATTTCCTATGCATGCATTGTTGAGGTTTTTGGTAACCACACTGATTAGCTTTTCGAACCAGCTTCACCAGAAAAAATGTATTCAAAAAATCTTACAGGAAGATTTTGTCAGGATTTCCCCATTTGATTAATGAAGCGGGTGAATACAGGAAAGAAAAATCCTCAAATGCCTGTTGATGGTGTCTGTTTTATAAATACAGTAACATGTAAATATGTTACATTGGAATCAGTGGTGGCTTGTTGTTCAGGGTCTTTCCATTTAATATCTAAAGAACATAAATTCATTATAGTGCCAACATTTTTGGAAGAAGAATAGTTTACAAAAAAAAAAAAAAGCTCCCCAAAACTCACTCTGTCCCCTAGTTAAAAAAATAAAATTTATGAACTTATTTTCAAGTCTTATTCTATATTTAGCCAATCAAGCTAAAAATTATTGTATTTAGGTCAAATTGCTTCTCTTTAATCATTGTGCAACTGGATAAAGGTTCATAAAACATAAAAATATTCCTGTGTTATGAGGGAGCAATGCCAGATTTTGTCTAAGGTCGTTTGCAGTAGCTGTGCTCCTTGTGAGAGGGCTTAGCTGTGCCATGTGGGTTCATGTTGTACCTAATGTGGTGTAACTGTGCTGCCACTTCAAGGGCAGTCGCACATTCCTGATGGGTTTCGGCGCATTTTTACTGATTCTTGCATCAAATCAAATGATCATGAGACCAGGGGTCAGCAAAATCAGTTCAGCTGGTGCCAGAGGAAGGTGTGGTACTAGGGGAAAATCATCTGCATTGGGGAGGGAAGGTGGAAGTAAAGAGTCGGCTTGGTCATCTTATCTAGCAAACATATGCTCTCTAGATTTGGTGCACAGGGAATGATCAGAAGTGTCTTTCTCACTAGAAGTCTGCACTTGATCAGTTAGACTGAGTCTTTAGCTCAGGCAGTATCTGAAATGGCAATTTGGTTCAGTTTCACGTGTTCTGTGCACACTGTAGGACTGGCAGGCACACACAGCTCACGACCAGGCTGTTCTGAATGGGTGTGCCCAGGAGCTGTCTGCTGGCCATGGATCCTGAGTGCTGGGGGTGTTCAGTACCATGGGAGGGGAGAGAGTATTTTGGAAGATGGACACTATTGTGGAATGAAGGAACAAGGTCTGCTGAAATACAGACATTGCTAATTTTTTAAGGTTCTAGCCAGTTCAGATACCTTCCTTTTCAAGTCATGGTCACCCAAAATAGAGTAGAGGTCACTGTAAGGCTGACAGTGTAAAATAGTCAATAGGAAGTGAAACAGCATATGCCATGAAACAACATAAGTCTGTCAGAGATAATGCAGAGGATTTTAATAACGGTGTTGGAGGAAGGAAACTTCTTGATAAAATGAGCTGAGTTGCACTACTGATCACAATTTGTTTTGTTCTTTGTTTGTCATAGAGGCTGTATGCAACTGAGAGAAGAAATCAGTATATTTAAATGTGATTTGATTTGAAAGTCTCAATGTCCTTTCTGTGTGATCTTCGTGTTTATAATGTGGTCACATGGAAAATTGAAGTGACTCACATGGAGCTTAAATTGAGAACATGTAAAATAACTTCCCCCCCCTTTTTTTTATGATTAAGTCTCTCCTCACTTAAAAGCTTATTCTTTAATATTCTAATTAATTTACTTGAAGGTTAACTTAGGAAGATGTCTAGTATTTGATTTCTTTCCCTATTAAAAACCACAAATGCTAATCTAAAACAATTAAAGAATTTCATGGCTGTTATACTTTTCATTTTATTTTCATATATTAGTGAGCTCTGAGTCAAATATTTTTTTCTACCCTTTCTGCTATATGATCAATCAGGAATTTGTTTTTAATATGGAGAATTCTCTGAATAAGCTTATGAGATTTGTTTCCATGTGCTCTTTTTCAGTGAAATGACAAAAACAGTGGAGATTTCTGGGGAAGGTGGACCCTTGGGAATACATGTAGTACCCTTTTTTTCATCCTTGAGTGGAAGGTAAGATATTTTCTGCATTGCTCAAGAAGTTTATTAATGAAAGGATTTCAGTTGTGCTTATCTTAAAATGCCTACTATTTACCTAAAGGAAAAGAAAAATTGGTCTATGACACTCTTCCATTACCAAAATATTTACTAGTCCAAGTTCTGTATAAGGCAACCATAGAATCATTTAGGTTGGAAAAGACTTCAAAGATACTTGAGTCCAACCTTTGAATGATCTCTGTTTTGTCAACTAGACCATGACACGAAGTGCCATGTCCAGTTGCTTTCAGTCAATGCTAACATCTTTGTTCATATATGCCCTTTTAATTGTCTCTGGTTTTATTCTCTGAATTGTAAACTGGAGTCAGTAGTTTTGTGTGGTATTGGGTTGATTTTTGTTGTGCTGTTGTGGGCTTGTTTGTTTTTGTTTGTTGTTTTGTTTTTCCTAATTGAATATCTCTGCATAGGCTCTTCCTTAGTGACATACCAGACAAGAAGAGTCAAAGAAATTGCTTGCCTCCTCATACCTCATACTTTTCAAGCCATCTTTCAGATTTGATTGCATAGCATTTATAAAATGTGCTCTATACCATGAACCTTTCTTTGTCACAATACAATTACTTTAATTATAAATGATTTAACAAAGTCCATCGAGATCACAAAAGCCTATTATAGCAGCATGCTCATATTGATGTGCTGTAGTTAAGACTGTGTCAGCATTTTCATTATAGCTGTTTTCCAAGCTATGTAACTAGGATGTGTTTAAAAAAAAAAATCTAGGCTGAAATTTGACATACAGAGGCTTAGCCAGAGAGTTAATTTGACACTGGCAGCCGTGGATAAGAGATGGGAAATTGCCAAAGCCATAAATGACACTGCTTTATAGTAAAATGGCTGCCTGTTACACAAAGCACAATTATTGCAAAAGTAAAAATTGTCTAATTCTTAAATGTTTCTTTACTTGTCATGTTTCATGTAGGATAGAGAATGTGAAGGATTGAATTACCTTGTAAAGGTCTGTTTTCTTGGCAAGATCTGAATTTGTAAGTGGACCCAAATGAATTCAGATTGTTTTATTTACCAAAAGGGAAAATAGATGTCCATCTGCTGCCTGTGAAAATGGCATCACTGTCTCAAGAAGAAAGTCTTCAATGGCAACTGTCAGAGATCCAAGTTGTGTCCTTGGCTTTGTGGGCTGCCTGTTTGTCTTGAGAAAGCCACTTGTGTTTGTTGCCCATTCTGAAATGCAGACTGGAGCTCTTTGATATAGGCATGCCATAAAGGCTCTAGTGCATACACTGTATTTCAAGATCTTTCAGTAAAACAATTTTGATGAAATTGCAAGCTATTAAAATCAGTAATTTTTAAGACTGAAATGCAGTTTTGTACTCAAGTATCACTGTATTGAGAGCAGCTTTTAAAGACCTGCAAGAGTTCTTGATGTACATTGTATTCATGCTAATATGTCCTTACTTACAAATGCTTTTGGGGATCTGCTGGAGTAGAGGAGGTCTTTGACAGATGAGCTACTGGTTGTTTAGGTAGTTGTCTTTATATTTTAAGGCAGTTCTTGGCAGAACTGTACTGATACCTTTGTTAAAGCACTGGACTGACTTAAATGGCTTGACCCTTTTTTTCATCTAGCCTGAGACTAGAGTATAAATCAGAACTCATCATAACATGAGGAAGTACAGAAGAGCATCTTTTATTTCTTTTGGTGACATGATCGAATTTATGAGGACATGCTGGCCCTGACTACCTGGATCTGGTATTTCAATTGTAAAGTTATCTTCTAATAAGGTAGTGCTGGCTTTAGCATGGTGCTGCTGCAGGCCAAAGTTTTTCTACAAATCATTAAAACATCACAGTAATTTACAAAGTCTTTTTATACAGGAACTACAAAAGTAATATAAATAGTTTTCCCCCTTTCTTTTGCACTTAAATATCATTAAAAACAGGAAATTAAAATTTAATAGTGCATTAAAATGCTAAAATTTAGGCTGTGGAAGAAAGTAATGGAGGAATGAATTCAAGGTGCCTCAGTCTCTGTAACTCAAGGCATGGGGTCAGTACAGCAACACACAAGGTTCAGACAAGTAGGCAATCCTATTGCATATATGAATACAGTATCCAAGCACACAGGATTAGTGAGCAACCCATTTAATTTGTAATTTCGTTTATTTCTGTACTTTTACTGGTTTGCATTTCAGCATAGTTGTGTTTAGTTAGTTCTTAGGGTTAAAGTTTTTGATTGCCACTAGTTGGATGTCATCAAAAGGGCTGTGGCCCCTCACCACCACTACCCTTTTTAATCCTTTGGGAAGGATAACACTTGTTACGAGAGAATCTTTGCTATTAAATCACTTTTTTTCTGTTAGATACTTCAAAGAACTAATATTCAATAGGAACCAGTTTTTCACTTAGTAATTGATAGGACAGAAGTACAAATATTTTAATGTTCTTAGACAGTAAATCTAAAATCAGATGCTCAGTGAATATAGTGTCACCTGAATTAGTTAATGGCGTACTGTGAATCTCTTGAATGGACTTACATATGAAGGGCAGTCATGAATCTGAGACAAAAGTACAGGACTTCTGTTTTGTGATTGGAGTTCTGGCATGTTGAAAATTACACATTAATATTTTATGGAGTATAAGCAATAGAAAATGGTCTCTAAAGGTCATCCTTGATGGCCATCTTTGATGCTGAAGTGGTATGGAAATTTAGTGGACAAAGATTGATTATAGAAGTTCTTCACAAACTCGCAGTTATCAGGTTTTTTTGGACTCTGTTGTGGTATCATTGAATATATCTATGTTGAATTATAGTTTGCAGCACAGCAGTGTTCCAGGTAGGTCAGGATTAGCCTAGCGCTCCCAGCAGAGTTATTCTCAACTCCGGAATTTTGCACCACCCACACTGGCTCACTTCTTGCATTATTCTGTGCTGCATGTCAATTTTCACTTGCACTTACCTTGTTAACACTCAACTTGGGTGTTGTTTTGCTGCTGTCCTTTCCCATGAATGAGTAGTATTGCTGTCTTGTATCAAAGCAAGAGACTTTGGCAACTGAAAATTTCATAGATGTTTTCAGGAGTAGAAAAGTCAGGGTTTTTTGTCTCATTCTAACTCCTGTTTATTTTATTGTAGTCAAGGTAGAAAATTACTTTTAGTCTGTTTGTGCTTCTATTTGGAGCAGTGGCAGAAAAATATTGCATAAGCTACACTGAGATTTTTAACTGGAGAGGGATCTTGGTGTTTTCCTCTGTTTCTCCAAGTATGACCTACAGAACTTAATGCTCCCCAAGTTCTTGCAAGTAGTAAAGCATTAGTGTGCAACAATTTTTCATGATACTTTTTGGAATCCCCCCTTTTTCATTTATAAGTCAGCTGAAGCCTTCCTCTAGGTTAAGCACTTCATAGACAGGCAGTCTACTCTATCATTTCATACACAGTAGAGGTTAATATCTATTTTTAGTTCTCTAAATTCATATTAGCACAATAAGGACAGTTTTCACCTATGTTTTGCCTTTTAGGATGCTGGGACTCTTCATCCGTGGTATTGAAGAAAACAGCAGATCTAGGCGTGATGGTCTTTTCCATGAAAATGAATGCATTGTGAAGATAAACCATGTGGACCTTACAGACAAAACCTTTGCACAGTAAGTGATGGTTTACTAATACTTTTAACTAGCCAGGATTTTATACAGTGCTGTGTTTAAGTGATTTGTAAAGGGATTACTTATTTCAGAAAAAAGGGAATACTTGTTTCAGAAAAAATGCCTATATAATTGATATGTGACAGAAACTTTGTAATTTTATTTCTGAAACCTCAAAATAAGGTGAAATTTGAGGAGTTTTAGTGAACTTACTGTGCTTACTTAATTTAATAGCATTATGTTTTGTAATTGCTATCTTCCCTTTCTAGTTCTTCTATTACTTTTACCATATTCTCTTTGTAATTTTTTTTTCATAAGACCTTCAGAATGAGTCAACATCACAGCATGGTGTTTAATGTTCTTTTGCAAATGAAATAAGATTTTTTTTATAGTGCTGCAGCTTTTTGAGCATTAATTTTTTGAAAAATATTTCTACTGTCAAACTATGATTACTTGAGCTAAATGGAAAGTCTCACTTCTTATGACTTTTATTAAAAGTCTGTTGACATTTATTATCTCAAATATTTTTTAACTAACAGGTTGTTTTGATCATCTATGGATTAATGTGGCATTGTTGCACAAAAGAATAGCCCCTCAAATTTCACAGATATTTGCTGTAGTAATTAAATAATAATTTGTTTTTGCTTTTAATCCATATGTTTAGACAACTGAGTGATTGTTTATAATATTACAAAAACCTATTGAGATGTCAAAGGAGTCGAGGCTTAACTTTCTAAACAGTAAGCCAAATGTTCAAGGCTTCTAGACTAAAATCAAATACATTAATTTCACAGTTAGGAATAAATATTTGCAAAATAGATTTTCATGAAACCAGTGTAGTTCTGTAGCATAGGTATTCTTGTTTCTGAGACTCTGCTTTTTTCCCTCCTGATAGCTTTTCAGTTACAGCTTTCTGTGTATTTGGTGGTGAAAGCACTCTGTGTTATAGTACATACCATTCTCTTCCATCCATGCAAATTCCTAAATAAGATATCAATTTTAGCAGAGCATAATCGTTGGTATCTTATTAAAACATTCATTGTCCCACTGTGCAGTTTTGTAATGAAATTGTGCAAATAAGGTTTTGCTTGAATCAAAACCTCTCTTTTGAAAATTATATGTGATCCTTTCTTTACAATGTGTTGTCTCCTCTGTATTTTCTTCTGAATGTAACTAGATCTCCAAAGGCTTTCAGCCTATGAGGTGTTTGGGGATTGGAGGACTCGGCATGTTTTTCTGTAAGGTTACTAGATTTTGGGGCAGTTTGAAATATTTCGGGAAATTTTCTAGTTCTCTGTCAGGCTTTCCTTCAAAATGCAACATGCAGGACACTTTCTTAAAGCTTGTGTAAAGTTTTGGGAGTTGGAAGGACTATTTACCATAAGAGTTAGCTTAGAGTGATCAGTCTTGTCAGACTCTCCCTCTGTTATTGGGAGAGAAAAGTGACTTAAAGGTGACTCAGAGCAGAGCCTAATTTTGTTGGGCTAAGTTACCTTATGTTACAAAACCAAGTAGTGTGGTTGCAGTGGCAGTTGAGGAAAAAATACAGGTATTGAGGGCTTAATGTCTATTTGGGGACTGGGGAGAACACTTTAGATGAGCTCTAGCCTATTCCCAAGTCTTGCCTTGTTCTGCTGAATTATTTTCCAAAATACCTTTCTCCTCATCTCTCTTCTCTGGCGGGGGTGAATGGCTAAAGAAAGACTCTTCCAGGTTGAAATTAATCTCCATGAACATGCCTTTAAAGTTTTCATCTTGCATGACATAACTGTACTAACCTAACAGAAGTCCAAGTTACAGAAATCCACTAATTGTAAAAGATACAACAAAGTATTGTTCCAATGACTGTTGACCCAGAAATAACAATCAGATTCTTTTTGGAGAGGAAAATCTGTTGGCTAGTTTCAAATTGACATTTCTTCATAACCCTTGTAAAAGCTGTTTTAACACTTAGACTGTTACATGCTGTCTCTTTCTAATTTCAGCAGAGACTTTCTAGTATTGCTCCTGACAATTGCTTCTTCTGCAGCTCTAACAGCAGCAGCCTACTTTCTGTATTCCCATGTTTATAATAGCTATATATTGGGACTGTTGGTCTACTTTTTCATTTGCTGCTAATCTATTCAATTGCGTCCTGTTGTGCTGCAGAGTTTCTAGCACCTCTTTTAACTGACTCCCTTATTTCTTTAAAGTATGCACTTGGGGGTCTCAAGAAATATAAATTTCTCCATTCATTATTTTTTCCCTTTGAAGTGCAGCCAGTTATTCTGCCCCTGAAGACTGCATTTAGACTTTCCCATAGGATGTCTTGAGTGATTTCCACTAATTTTTGTTTGAAGGAGATCTTATGTTTTCTCTTGCATATATTTTAAATATTAATCTTTTGAAACTGAGTTATTAAATTACCTTGTAACGTATGACCAAGTGGCTACTTACAAGGATGAAGATGGGGTGTGAAAGCAACAGAGTTAACATTTTACATCCGTTACACTGGAAGTGTGCACGGTTTCTACTATCAGGGTAAGGTCTGTCCTTGAGAACTTTGACAGGCTATAGGTGAACAGATAACCTATAACCTCTGCAGAGACACTGGGCACAGTCTGTTACAGCTGTGAAACAGAACCCTTGAGGGTGATAGTAAAAGAATGCCTTTCTACAGCATTCTCCCTGCTACCTTCCTTTTCCAAGTTTGAGGTTTCTCTCTGGCAGCATTGCCTGTCAGTGAATGTTGCTGTTCTGACTCTTGATGCTCGTACACTCAGTGTGGCAAGAATGGTTTTTTCTCACAGTAGTATCCATTGGGACTAACTCGTGACTTCAATGGCTTCATGCTGCAGAAAACCCTCTTAAAACAGCCTCTCCTTTCCACCACCTACAGTTGCAAGGTGGGCATACTGTGCAGCTCTGTTCATCTGGGAAGGCAGTAGGTGTGTTTTCAAGACATTTATATTTGCAGTGGCTTCCTTCCTGTGTCAGTGTAAAAAAAAAAAAAAATATTCAGAAGTACTTTCAACATTGATTCCTGTTACATAACTGAGTGTAAATCCAAAGCCAAGACTAGAGCAAAATAGTGACTCAGACTGACAAACACACCACAGAAGGAAGGAGATAAGTACAATGTTCTTAGAAGGACTCCAGGATTTATTTAAAATTTTATGTAGCCATTACTTCCCCTCTTGCCTCAGTTCAGCTAAGCAGAAGTTTTCAGTTTTTCATTCTCAAAATGCTCTTCAACTACTTCTTCTGTTTGTACTCAAGTGGTCTTCTGCAGTATGGAAGAAAATCAGTCCACTTCAACAGAAGGTAGGAGAGTAAAGCATAGAAAGAGGGAAGTCTCCTTTGTTCCTTTAGAATCCAAGGTTTGTAATATGGCTTGATTGACCAAATCTACAGGTTATTCAAAATTCAGAGAAGGCTTTATGAACAGTTCTTTTGGCCAGCTTGTCTTAATTGCGTTACAGTGCATGGGAATCTGAGCACGGTATTGTTACCATGGTATCAGTTCACAGAATTATAAAATGGTTTGGGTTGGAAGGGACCTTAAAGATCATCTCATTCCAACCTCATAGGCATGGACAGGGATTTCACCCACTAGATCAGGTTGTTCAGGGCCCCATCCAGCCTGGCCTTGAACATTGGCAAGGATGAGGCATCCACAGCTTCGCTGGGCAACTTGTTCAAGTACCTCACTACCCTCTGAGTAAAGAATTTCTTCTTAAAGTCTGGCCTAAATCTTTCTCTTTTAGTTTAAAACTATTCTCCATTGCCCTGTCAGTATCAAGGGGAATAGTTCCATTAAATGCTCTAACACAGTTTCTGGTGTTGCATTTGAGCACATCTGTAAAAACACTGATTATGTGAAGTCTGCATATCCACTTTGCAAAAGGTTGCTGCTTGAAAGATGTGAGTAATACTGACCTATTTATTTATCCATTTATGTAGAAACACAAATAATTGCACCATTTTGATCACCAGGTTTTTTTTTCTGGTGTCTGTGTATCCCATACCCTCATCCTATTTTATTGCTGTGGAATCAGCCAGAAGTTGCATTAGGGATTACAAAGGAATCTGAGGAGCAATTAGACTGGATTTGGAAAAAATGGAGAGTTGAGCTTGCTTGGAGTAGATGTATTCACCAGAGCAATTGGTGATGAGTGCTCAGTGTGCCTCTATGCCAACAAGAAAATACGTAACAGACAAGCACTTGAAAAAAGCAGCAAGCTGTAACTTCAGCAGTCTTTTGCCATCAGAAATTCCCTTTCTGATGCTCTGCATGAAAAAATTTGTTTATCAGTTTATTCTGGCTGATGTGTTTTTGTAGCAGCTTAGGAATTCCAACAAATAGGCTGCTCCTACTTGAAATGTAAGGAAATGCTGTAGTTTTGAAATCTTTTTTCATGTGTACTTTTTCTAAAAAAGGGACACTGTAGATGTGAACATAAGGTAAATTTTCGTCTTATTCTCTGTAAACAACTTTCAATTTTGCCCATATTTTCTAGTTTGTGATACGAATTTTCATTCCTTTCTTTTAAAGGGCTCAGGACATCTTCCGTCAGGCAATGAAATTTCAAAGTGTCATCTTGGAAGTCCTTCCTCCATATAACCGAGAACAGTATGAGAAGTCTGCTATTGCTCCTCTTTGTATTCTGAATAATGAAGAAGGAATTGCAAAAACAAAAATTCCACCTCCTCTTCATCCAAAACCTGCTGTGAAAACAATTAATATTTCTGGAGCATTCTTGGAGTCAGGTGTACAGGGAGCACTGCAGCAAGCTAAGAGCCCCAACCTCCCACGTCTGGGTAGAAAGCCTTCTTCTCCCTCACTGTCTCCACTTATGGGCTTTGGTAATAAGAGAAATGCAAAGAAAATAAAGATAGACCTGAAAAAAGGTAAGTCTTTGAAGATGGTATGACTAATTTGGTATCATGTTCTCTATAGTGATACGTTGACTTTTAATTTAACGAGTGACATTGAAAGTACAAGCAAGTTATTTATCATGTATAAGTTCCAAAACTTTCAAAAGGTATAGGAAAGTAAACAGTAATGTTTTCTGCAGTGGGCTTTCTCATAAATTTTGGATGTATGTTATCTAGATTTACTGATTAGGGCATCTTTGTTACTGACTGTGGAAGCAATTCCATTAGCAACAAGTGATTTTAAGAGATAGTTCAGTCTTTTCACAAGTATAAAATAAAAGTTTGAACTGTTTGCTGGTGACCTTTATTATTTTATTTAACCTGCTAATTGACCTCAGCAGGGTTATGACATTCTTTTAAAGATATGTTTAAATATCAGCTCTGCTCTGTTTCATGTTTTCCAAGAGCTTGACCACAGATTTACCTGTCTTTCCCTTTTTTTATTTTCTGCAAACGTTTTTGGGGTTTTTTTTTCTATTACTTTTATTCAGCTGTCAGGAGACCAAATTTGTGTGTATATCTTTAATTGCTACACCATGCAGCTGTCTGTCTTTGAATGCAATAACATGTTTAGAAACATGTGGTAAAAATGTCCTTAAGCAATTTCCAATTAGCATTTGCATTTTCTATTTGATTTCTCTCTCTGATTTGGCTGAGAGTAAAATTTGATCCTAGAAGTGCCCCTTTTGAAAACTGTAACTTTATTCTCTTAACACATTATGAATGTAAGCAAGCTCTCATTTCTTAATTTTTGTTGTTTCTTTACTTAAATCATTCATTTTTACTTCTGAATTCTTCAGCTTTGTCTTAATAAAACCTACTTAAGAATTTCCCCATTCTAGATCTAATGCTTTTGATTTTGAAACATTCCTATTTTTAGAAGTTATAGCAATGTGATACTGACATTGATGATATCAATGATGATATCTTTGAAAACTACCACATAGGTAGAAATACCGCTCAATATAAAAAGATTTTTATGGACTCTGCTATTCCCAGTGATTTTAGTAGCTTATAAGCAATACCTACTAACATTTATTTTACTCCCTAAATACTTGTTATAGCATATCTGTTAATACTTGAGGTTCTTTATTTCTAAGCAGCAAACAACTTCACTACTGGAAGCTTAGAAATACCGCTTTGTCCTTTCTGAACAGCACATCACCAAGTTTTGCATTCAAATCATGTGATACTTTTCCCATTTACCAAATTTCAGTAAAACCTGCTAAATTATATTTATGCTCATAAATAAACAATTCTAGTTGCTCTGATTCCAATGACTGACATTAAAGTGAAGACTAATATAGTAATGATCTAAAGAAAAGTTAAATGCTTTAAAAAGAGTTCTTTCTTGTTTTTTTGTTATTATGTGTTTACCCAAGTATTTCCATCTGTAGCTGTATTAAGAGGATTTGGGTGTGTGTTTGGACATCAGTAGACTTCTTCTCTAGACCATGCAGAAGATTGGCTTGTGTTTACAAGAGTTAACATGAATGAGTCTCTGGGATATCTTGCTGACATTGTTTGCTTACTTGTAATGATCGTCATTTACATGTTGAAATTTATGTTGTGAATTCTTTGTCTGACATTTTAGGTCCAGAAGGACTTGGTTTCACAGTAGTTACCAGAGACTCTTCAGTACATGGTCCTGGTCCAATCTTTGTGAAGAATATTTTACCAAAAGGTGCAGCAGTAAAAGACGGTCGTTTGCAGTCAGGAGACAGAATCCTGGAGGTTAGAATAAATATCCGTTATATTTGCATTGCTTAAAATTGATCGCTAGCTTTGTCATAAATCTTCTATTTCCTCATACATATTATTGATGTATGGAACTACAATTCTTGCCCTTGGTTTAAAAAAAAAGTCACTCTCACTTTGTATGTTACTTGTTTGTCAACAAGTGCTTTACACCATGAGGTGGAAAAATGGTTCTTTTGCAAGGGTCTATGGGGTGTTTGAACAAGGGGAATCTGATAAGATCTTGGTTTTTAAAGCAGATAAACGTATTGCTTTAGGACCAAAACACGTCTTGCCTCTTCAGTCACATCCACAAATCTCCAGTTAATATCAAGCTGGTAAAATGCTCATTTTAAGGCAATTTTGCTCAAATCAGTCTGTTGAAAATTTTCAGATATCTTGTGACTTACAATCTTACTATCTAATGGGTTATTTCTACTTACTAACCTCAAAAAGCTCTTAAGGTAAACAGTTTTAATACTAAGGTCTTGTTTCTGCACTTTTCATCTTCAAAGTGCTTTACAAACTAATTAAGCCTCACAAACCCCCTACAAGGCGGGAAGTACTACAGAGCTGCTTTAACAGATGGTGAAAATGAGGAGGAGAAAGGTTAAGTAATTTGTGCAGGGCCAGAGGGGGAGGCAGTATGGGAGCTGTTGCTGATTCTTCTTTGCTCTCAGTCACTGAATGACACCTGTGTTAGGTGAGGGGAACCTAATAAACCTGCTAAAAAGCAGTCAGAGATAAGACATCCTCTATTCTTTTGTGGCTGGTAGGTGAATGGACGGGACATCACTGGCAGGACCCAGGAAGAGCTTGTAGCTATGCTGAGAAGCACAAAGCAAGGCGAGACTGTCTGTCTGATTGTGGCTCGTCAGGAGGAGGCCTTTCTACCTCGAGAGCTGGTAAACTTGTTATTCTTTCCCAAAGAGTGATTTTGAAACAATTCCATGGTGTTTAACCCAGGAAATAGGAATTATGTCAGCTAAGAAATGCCAATAAAAGGTAGTCACATAAGGCTTGTTTCCAAGAAATATTTATACTTACGTTGGATTCTGAGGGTGTATGATTTTTATCTACTATAGATGCAATTCCACACAATCTGATTTTTTATCCCCAAAAATGACAGCATGAGCATAACTCACTGGGGAATACTGTAATTTAATTTTGCAAGTGTGAGGTCAAACATAACTAAAAATGGGTTATTCTCTTTCAGAAAAGCAACAAGCTTTAAAGCATAAATTTAAAGTGCATGTAATGAACCTGCAGCTTATCACTGACAAACTAGTGAGGGTGGCTGCCCCCAGGAGATGTCTCATAAGCCAGGTGCCCAACTGCAGGAGTGGTGAGGAATAGAATTCTGCTGCACTCCTCACAAATTTTGGAAGCTTTTCCTTGGCTGCTAGCCTTTGACTTAATAGGCTTTTGATTGTCTTTCTTCCATCTCAAGTGCTTAATTTTCACTTTTGTTTTTTATTAACACTGGCATGAAACTGTTCTCTTTTCTCTCACATAGAGAACTGCATCAAAGTAAAAGTGCTATCTGATACATGCTCGTTTCCCCTCAGAGAAGGTCATTTCTTTGGTTGCATCTTCCTTATCTTGATTGATGGCTATACTTGACCTTTCATTAAGTCCTCAGGATAGGGAAAGGACAGCATTTCCTGCTTTTGTCTCATTTTATCTCCTTCAAAGAACACAAACTGCCTTCATCCTTTTCTTAAGATGCTGCCTGCTTGCTTTTCCTTTAGACTGTTGTCAGGATCTTCTACAGAAATACTCCATTATGTTTCCTCACAGAACATTGCTGACAGTTTTCCTCTTGCTTCCCTGTTGCCAGTTGGACCTTGTTGAGGTCAGGGTTGCCCATGACAGGATAAGGAGCTGGAGGGGCGTTCAGGTTCTCTCGTGAGTCTTTTCTCTTGTGCCGCTGCTGCCCACTTTTTCTCATGAGCAGTTGTGAAGTGTCCTAGCAAAACTATTTTTGTATCCATTTTTCTCTTACTGTGTAATTTTTAACGAGCATAATGGCAGTTTTCACCCTTGTAATTGGGCATTTGTTGTCAGTGATTGCCAAAGCACCAAAGTTGGTCATTGCATTGCTCTGCTGAGTAAGCCCTGAGCTGTAGAGTCAGTGTCTGTGTGGATCAGAGGGAAATTTGAGTCTTAAAGTACTAAAGTAACTATTCTATGTAGAATTTCTTTTAATTCACCAGCTCTTCTAAATAAGAGCTTACTTTTTGAAACGCTAGCCATTAACAGTGCTTTCTGGGTTTTTTAAGTTATAAAGCACATTAATTAAAAAATGTGCTTTAAAGTATGTGTTCTTTTCTCTCCCGTTCCCCCAACATTATACATTATTGTGTATTGTCATAGTGCAAGTTCTTCTGGAAATCACTGTAGCAGTTTTTGCGTATAAAAGATTGGAAGGTTCTAAAAGCTGTTTATAGTTTCTACCTGCCACAATTGTGTGATAATAAATTCTAGTCTCTACAGCAAGGATTAACTACCTTTCAAAAGGTGATTTACTTATGACTGGCATGATTGAAATCCAGGAAGTAGCCACATTCATCCTGCTGGCTTGACCTTCTATTAGATTGCTTTCTCTGTGATAGAATGATGCACAAGTGATGGCCCTCACTGTAACAGTGATGATGTGGGAATTCTAATACTGTGTTCCTCGTTATCTCAATCAACTACAACATAATAAAAATGAGAATTACTGAAATACATTACATAAATTTATGGAACCAGCTCATCTAAATTAAAAAGCCCTTCAACAACATCTGGTAGCTTACAGCAAAAGTGTGAGTTACCATCCCACTAAGCTACCAGATGTTGATGCTAACACAATGCTTGTTAGAATTCATGAGGTGTCTGAGAATAGTCTCAACAAAGATTAAAAAAAAAAAAAAAAAGGTTTAGCCTTTTTGTTTGGTTTCAGCTTTAGCCGTGTTATTACATTGAACTAATCCTCTGCTACCTCAAAAGTTACAGTACTGTTTTATCAAAGAGGAGAAAAATGCCAGCACTTTAAATGTTTGTTTTTGGAAGGAAAAACAGTGGATAATCCAATGTTTTTCAAGGACAGCTGTAACTGCGTGCCCTGACGGTCTGAAATACCGTCAGGGCACGCAGAATTTACCTGAATAAATTCGTCAGTATGCAGAATTTACCTGAATACTTGGGGATTTTGTTAATGCCTGGCAATAATATGGTAATTGCTTTATATTAGACTTGTTCTTGCTTTGAGCAGGTCTCCAGGAACTGTAATCTGAGATGTTTTCTTTAGATTCCTTGTTACCTGTTGAAAAAAAAAAGTGCCAAGAGCGGAA
>VZRH01001195.1:1456161-1481077 GCA_013397555.1 Urocynchramus pylzowi
GGGAAAAAGTTCAAAAAAAAATAAAAAAAAAAAAAAAAAGGTTTAGCTTTTTTGTTTGGTTTCAGCTTTAGCCATGTTATTACATTGAACTAATCCTCTGCTACCTCAAAAGTTACAGTACTGTTTTATCAAAGAGGAGAAAAATGCCAGCACTTTAAATGTTTGTTTTTGGAAGGAAAAACAGTGGATAATCCAATGTTTTTCAAGGACAGCTGTAACTGCGTGCCCTGACGGTCTGAAATACATGCAGAATTTACCTGAATACTTGGGGATTTTGTTAATGCCTGGCAATAATATGGTAATTGCTTTATATTAGACTTGTTCTTGCTTTGAGCAGGTCTCCAGGAACTGTAATCTGAGATGTTTTCTTTAGATTCCTTGTTACCTGTTGAAAAAAAAAAGTGCCACATAGTAAATGTAAACCCACTCCCCACAGTTTCCTGTGGCAAAGATACTTCTGGAAGCTGGACCCACTAGAAACCCATGCACAAAACCACTTTTGAGCATGTTGCTCCACTAGAACTGTGTTTTTATGTGGATTTGCTGGAGAGAATTTGATAACTGCATGGGCACAAAGCAAATAATGTAATAAAGTCACACTGGGTGGCATTTTGTTGCACGGGTCTGTAATAATATAATTTGACTTGACCTTGTAATAAAGCTGCGGCTTGGGGAAAGCTTGGTCTCACGAATATTTTCTCTTCAGTATGATAGATAGGAACAGAGTTTGGGTGGTTTTTTTTGCTGTGATCTGTGCTTATGAATTGCTAGCAAGTAGAAAAATATATTCAGAATAGCAAGCCTTTGTCACAGAAGCCAAGATGTGATACAGATGAGGATGAATCAGTGTTGCAAAAAAAGTATTATTGAATTTTAGGCAATTGGGACTTTGGTTACACTGGTTCTTGCAACATCTGAGAGTTACACAGTTACAATGTTTGTGTATAACAAGGGAAAAGAATTGAAAACCCAGTATTTTTAGGGTTNTTGGACCAACCACAGGCTGTCCTCCTTATTATCCAGTTAGCCAAATGTTCCCAGTAATTCGTGCCAGCTGTTGACAATGTAGCAGCTAAGTAAGGAGCTATTCCCAAAACTCCGGGGGAAGATCTTGATTCATTTAATTACCACAGTCTACAGAGTGGCCAGTGATTAGTGTGTTCTTTAAGGTACATTTGGGTTTTAAACTGTGTAGCACTCTTTTCTAGAGGATGGTGAATACTACAGAAGGAAACTGGTTGAACTGAATAGGTTTAGATTTTCCAGCTCCTCTCAAAGTGAATGGAATGCACATCAAACTGTGGCTATCATTCTATTGTGTTTTGGAAATAGTGTTTTGATCATGTGTGTCTGTTGCATCATGTTTTTCCTCTAGGGGAAAAAAGTATGATCTGAAAAGTGCCATTTCCTTTAATAATGATGCAAAAATTATTTACTTCCCCCTCTTTCTTTATCCCCGCATTGGTAAAAAAGGGAATACTGCTTGAATGAGAACAGCTCTGGTGCAACCCATTCTGCGCTGTGATCCTTTGCAATTCTTTATTCTGTATGATGCACACCAGCAGAGGAATGTGACTGTTCTGCAATTGCCAGAAATAGTATAGCACCAAAAATATTTGAATGCATTTCTATGTAAGTTACAGCACATACATTGTAATTTTTGCATACCTTTTATTTTTTGTTTTAAAAGTCTCTTTGACTTACAGTTGCAACTGTAATTGCTGTTTCTGTGGTTTCTTACTGTACTAACTGATGCCTGAAGAATGAGGGATGGAAGGGAACAAACCATCATTTTTATAACAATAGCTAAATGAACAACAATGTATTAAACTTGGTATTGGTCTTTAAGTCTTTTTTTACACGTGTATTATACAGGATGGAAGGAAGCAGGATGAGTGGCAATTTCAATTAAGCATTTTTTTCTACTTACCATATTATTAACTTTTATGTTTTAGTCTTCCCCCAGTTAATTTCTTCCACTGCCTTGAACTTATATGCCTGAAGGAAAACCAGTTGGCCTATTTGTTTTAATATTCAAAGCTTAATTTCTATTACTTCCTTTTAATTGTTGCTTGCCTTTTTATGTGCAGGAAATAATAGGTGAAATTACAGCCTAGACTTAACCATTTTTGCACCTGTTTTTGGAGTTCAATACCATGATTCTAGTGCTCAATTATCCAGAAATGGACAAATAATTTCCGTCAGAAAGTGATTCCAGCAAGTACTATTTCTCTATTGTGTTACCTCTGTTCTAAGGGAGATTAATTGGATAGGAAAAAAAAGAAGTATATATTGAATTTTATTAGCATACACAAGAAGGTGTTCCATGTAATGAAGACAAGGATATTGTGAATGCACATGGCACTTTTATTTGTTTATAAACTATGTAGATTTTTTAATATCCTGGGGGTTTTAAAGAAAAGTTTCATTTTGTACCTATTCTCTTGATCTGGAATAGTTGAGAAGCAAGTATAGGTTGTGTCTACACAAACGTGTATTTTTAAAGACAAAACATTGTGTACTGCAGCCCCTCAAAGGTTTTCAGCTTCATTATGTATTTCAGAAGATGGTTACTATTTCATTATGTCGTAGACTACTGGAAACTGTTTTTTGAGGTTTGTTGATCAGTTGTGCTCTTTACAAAAGTCAGTGAGAGATCAGTGTTAAGAAGGAATGAGACAATTTTTCCTGTCACATTGAAAAGCATCTCTTTATCCAGGGTTTGTGTGTGACTCCCTAATTTACCAAAGGGGAATAAATTGCTTGGTAATCTGTGTACCTTTAAAAACTGGTTGTTTTTTAAGCTCTCATATGCATTGAAGTGCCCATGAAGGTACCAGCACAGCAAATGTGATTTTTCCATGTGATAGCAGTTGTCAGCAGTTTTGAGGCCACAGACCTTATTATTGCAACTGGTCTTCTATTGCTTTCTCTGTCAGGCCCATCAGAGTTACGATCCAGCAATGATTTGCCTTTCAGAGCCCACTGTTCCTATATTCCAGCAAATATGAGGAACTTCAAAAGGATGGTCTAAAAGACCTGGTCATAACCTGCTTTGCCTGCAAAAATCTCTGATGGTGCTCTGCCTGCTGGTAAAGAATAAGTTAGAGAGGATACAAGTAAGGAGAGAAAAACATAATGTTACTTGCACTATGAGATAATATATTCATAAGATGTGTTATGGGATTACTGCCCAAAATTCCCAAGATTTAGGAATCCTGTCTCAGAACACTGGGAAATGAAAACTGCTTGCTTGATAATACAAGTCTTAGCTCTGAGGTTGCCCGAAATTATTTGGAAGCCCACTTTAATGTACGAAATCATAAGTATATATACATCAGAAGAGGCATATAAAATCTGGTCTTAACAGAAATTGAGTCTTCATATGTTTCAGATGCATCTACCCAGATCTACAGCATTTGCATTTAATAAAACCAGAGTATTTGGGCAATTTTTAAATCCTGCCAACAAATGTAGTGCCTTGCCATTTACAAGGGTCACCAGTTCTATTCCATATACCATATGAACATTTCTGAAATCTTTGTCTTAGAATACATAAAGAACTTAGAAAAAAGTTTTCCTAGGCTGACTTAATGTAAAACATACGCATTGTGTTTTGAAGTAGACATAAAAGATTTATACCCTGCTTATTGCTTTGTTTACCATACCTTTAAAACAGTAAGCACAAAAATGAGTAAAGAGTTGGATTTATATATCACTGTGTTGTGACCTGTGCCTGGAATGAATTCTGAAATGGTACAGTAGCAGCACCCTTAAATTCACCCTGAAAATACCACGCAGCCTTCCATCTTCATATGTGATACGATTTTAGGCTCTACGTGCCAAGGTGTATTAACTGCATGAGGCTCCAGCTCAGTAGGGTGCGTAAGCACACGGCTTACCCCATATGTGGGCTGAAAATGGGTGTTTGCACAGTGATGCTGACCTTAACTGAGGACTGAACTAGTTACTTTTTCTCCCTCTGTTTCCTACAATTATGTAGCTTAAAAGTTAAAGTGAGACTGCATTTTTTAATGTTGAGGAGCAGTGCACACCAAATAACAAATACAAAACTTTTGCAAGGGTCAACTATTTCCTTGGTGGGTTCTTCAATAGGCAAGTAAAACAAACTGAGGAATCTCCATTTCTGAAATGCACTGTCTCTGCCTTGGGTGAAGAGCTGAGTCTAATTTTGTCAGTTTTTGAAGCTATAATTCCAGAGAGTCTACATAGTTCAAAGCAGACACATTCTATCTAACATGACACAAATTTGTAGTGTACTGTGTTAATGTTAAAATTATCCAAGCACGCTATCATATATCTCCATGGATTTGCTACTGCCTTTCTTGTCTTAGCAGGGTGTGCCATTAGTGGCCATTTAGTTTTTATTGTAGTATGGAGTACAGATAGTTTTAAAGAAGCCAATATAAATGTCAGAAATGCTAAAGATGAATACATGCAGCAATGATTTCAGTTATTTACTAGATTGTGACAAGATTACAACAGTGTATTACCTTGAGTATTACTTTTAAGAGTGTTACAATATGTCTGTTGCAAAATACAGTGCAGATTTTGTAGTGACTGAATGACTGACCTGTCAGCAAAGTATTTCTTAATTGTGGCTAAGTGCTTGGAAAGAACATGGAGCATGATGCAAATAGGGAGTATCTTCTTTTCAAGCTTTTCTGCCAATAATAGTTATGTGGTGCCACAATGTAAATATTTTTATCAGAAAGTCGTTTCAAAAGGATGCAAATGTCTTATTTCCTTTATAAACCTTTGAAAATAACTCTCCTGGGTCTTTTGCCTTTTGCTGTCAGCTCTGAATGGCACCCCAGGGAGTTGACATCTCTTATCAGAAATGAGCAGCCAGGCAAGGGGCAGTCAGCATATTGAGAGGCCATATTAGTGTGTTGGTCAAGGGCACCAGACAGGTACTGAAAGGTCTCGTTGTGTTAAACAAATGCTATTTCCTTCCTGCCTGAGTGAGAGCTAATTTTCTTTTGTAAGCTTCTCTTTTGGCAAAAAACACAATAAGGATATATAAGGCAACCTTTCCAGTGAGAGATTAGCATTAGGTTATCACAAATTCACAGATTAAAAGTGCTGTGGTCAATGAGAACAGATATTGTAAGATTAAATAAAAGGACTAATTGAAAGTGGTGTCCCATGGTAGACAGAGGATTGACTCAATATTGTGTAGATCTAACCGTGGACTAAGTAGAAAGTGGAAGAATAAAATGCACAGTACTTTTCTCAAAGGTTATAGTTCTGATTGTACTGCTCTGATGACTTAGCAGTTATGTATTGTGGGAGTAGGAGAAGGCTAAAAGTATATTCTCTTTAAATATGGTCTTTAAAATACTGAGAATTTATTGGTGTGACCAATAAAATTTTAGATTATTTTTAATAATCCTTTATTATAATATTTTAATTAAGAAATCAGATCTGAGGTATAGATGTGCTTCTAAAAATTAAAATAATTGGCAGAAGATTAATTAAATGTATCCTGAGACCCTGAGATACAGGTTTTCAGTCTGCATTGCTGAATATTATTTAGTACTGTGTTATTAGGGCTTTCTGCTTTCATATCTAGCAAACTCTCTGTTCTCTCACCTTCATATAAACTCTACTCTGAACTTTTCTGTCTGGTTTCTGGTGGTTTGTTAAATGTCAGAATTGATTTTACTGAAGTTGCATGCAGGTATATCGGTAGATTAAAACATTCTTATCCTGATTTCCCTTGAGAGGGATAGTACCTGTTTGGTTGTTTGCTTTGTTCTGTTTAACCACCAAATCTGGACAGCAAGTGAAAATATTTCCTCTTAGGCAACTTCTGTCTGTTGCCTTCTGGTTCAGGAAAGAGAGAGGAGATCTTTGTCTTCCCCAAGCAATTGAGAGAGGTGGGGAGCTGCCTAGCATGCTGGATGGTGCAACCAGGAGAGAATTTTGAGCAGGAACTGTGGCTGGCAGACTACTATAAATATTAGAGAAAAAACATCACTAGGCTGCAGAGATGTGCTTATCAGGAGGGGACTGTTCAGAGCTTGTTGCAGCTTTAGAAGCCATTGAAAGCTGACAGCTAAGATTTAGCAAAGCTGAAGGAGGGACCTGCCCAGCAAGGACAGAATAAACAGTGGAGACTGACTCTTGAAGTGTTGGGTTGTTTTTCAGTTTTGTGTTGGAGTTTTTTGGTTGTGGGTGTTTGTTTTGTTTTTAACTTCAACCTGTGTCTCTGCTGAGTAAATTTTGTTAATACTTTAGAGTGTTCCTGTCTCAATGTACTCCTCTTGAAGGAAAGAAATGAGCAAGAAATTGGGCAAAGGGAACAAGAGACCTGTGTGGATGTATAGAGTACTCCTGTCATTACTCAAGCATAAGCAGGAAATACACAGGAGATGGAAACAGGGTCAGATCACTTGGAATGAATATTGAGGGGCTGTCAGAGTAAGTAAGAACAAGATAAGGAAGGCCACAGCCCATCTGGAATTAAATCTGGCCCAGGATGTCAAGGACAACAAGAATGGTTTCTTCAAATACATCCATAACCAAAGGAAAACCAAGAATAATGTGGGAGCATTACTAAACATAACAGGGAGCCTGGTAACAGAGGATGAAGAGAAGACAGATTTACCAAACACCTTTTTTGCATCAGTCTTCATTGACAAGGCCAGCCCTTGGGATTCTCTGACCTGGGAGACAAGGGTAAAGGAACGTTGGAAAGAATTTCCCTTGGTCAAGAAGAATTAGGTTAGAGAACACCTAGGCAAACCTGACATCCAAAAGCCCATAGGCCCTGATGCAATGCATCCACGAGTGCTGAGAGAGCTGTGGAGGCCATTCACAACCATCTTTGAAAGGTCGTGGTGGTCAAGAGTGGTGCCCAAGGGCTGGAATAAAACAAATATCACCCCAGTCTTCAGAAAGGGCAAGAAAGAGGATTCAGGGAACTCTGTTTACATGGATGACTAGAAGGTAATCAGGAGTAGGCAGCATGGATTCACTAATAGTAAATCATGCATGACTAATCTGATTGCCTTTTACAATGAAACAAGTACCTAGATGGATGAGGCACATTGTCTACCTCGACTTCAGCCAGGCTGTCAGCACTGTCCCTCAGCGCATCCTCACCGGCCAGCGCAGGAAGCGTGGACTGGGTGAGGGGGCAGTGAGGTGTATTGAGAACTGGCTGAACAGTGGCACAGGGTCTCATTGGGTGCCCTGGTGTCCCCCAAGGTTCAATGCTGGGCCCATTATTCATCACTGACTTGGTGAAGGGGCAGATGCCTCCTCAGCAGGTTGGCTGGGAGGAGTGGCTGATCCCCCCGAGTTCTGTGCAGCCCTTCAGAAGGACCCTGACAGGGTGGAGAGATGGGCAGGGAGGAGCCTTCTGAAGTTCACTAAAGGTGAGTGCAGGGTCCTACATCCCACAGTGGGGAGGAGCAGCCCCATGCACCAGCACGGGCTGGGGTCTGCCTGCTGGAGCAGCTCTGTGGGAAAGGACCTGGGGGTTCTGGTGGACAATAAGCTGTTCCTGAGCCTTCAGTGAGCCCCTGTGGCCAAGAAGGCCAATGGGATCCTGGGTGCATTAGGAAGAGCATTGCCAGCAGGTTGAGGGAGGTGATCCTGCTCTGCTGCTCAGCCCTGGTGAGGCACATCTGGAGTGCTGTGTCCAGTTCTGGGCTCCTCAGCACAAGAGAGATGCAGAGCTCCTGGAGCCAGTCCAGAGGATGGCAACAAAGATGATTAAGGAGCTGGAGCATCTCTATTATGAGGGAAGGATGCTCCAGGATGACCCTGCTTGAGCAGGGGAATTGAGCCTGATGACCCACTGTTCTCCCTTCTAGCCTTACCCATTCTGGAACTGTGTGGAAGTCCCAGAGTCTGTAGGCCAGGCCATCTCAAAGCTCTAACCATCCTGAGGGATCACCACTTAGCTATCTGGACTTCGATTTATGTGAAGATTTCTTGTTTATCCTGCTACAATTGAGTTACTTTCCCATGTCTGCTGTAGGGAATAGCTTCAGTGGTATACTATCATTTAATTCCTGAACTGCTGGAGTATGATACATTTATTATGGAAAATACATTATGTGCTTGTTGACTGGGTAATTTATAACATAAAGCTGTAAGTCTTTTCCAGGCTAGAAACATATTTGTGGTGCAGCTCATTTCATTCATTCTGTTTGAGTGAGTTCAGATTCTAGGATGATCTTGAGGTAAGAAGTGTTTCTAATAGAATTCAAGGTTTAGTGCATTGGAGAGGGTTTCCTTTACCAGACCATAATTCAGCTGATGTTGGTTGCTATATTGTAAAGTGTTAATGTCTTGGGGTAATGTTTTAGCAAAGTCAGGGAAATAGAAGCAGTAGGAATCCAGCTCTGTGAGTCACTGTCAGCATTTAATATTCATACCTGCATATTCTAGGAACAGAGGCCATCATTCATTAAATTAGTTGCCCAAGTGAAGCAGTTAATTGATGAGCTGTTAACTTAAGGATGGCTGGAGCTCTTTTTGTCATCAGTGAAAAGGTATTGCTTGGGAAGAGCATTATGATCAGGATAATTACTTGAAAACATTTAGAAAGTATAGGATGAAATCAAGCTTCTAGATTTTGTTCATCCCTTTTTTCTCCTCTGGTGTTCCTCCTTTCTGCTGCTTCTCACATCCTCCGACAAATTAGATTTTCAATCTTGTATTTGCACCAAATAGTCTTGATGTTGTAGTCTTTGTACCAGGCATTTGCTATCAGATGCTGTACAATGAGTAGCTGAGGAAAATTTTAAGGAAATAAAGACAGAGTTTACTTGCCTTACAGTGAATTAATCACTGACTTATAGATATGCATCTCCTTTCCTCTTACCCATCCCTGTGAAATCTTTGAATTACTTTCAGCCTCCATCATGAGTAACAAATTTTTGATAGTACTATTAGACAAAGCTCACCATTATTTTAAAATCAGCTTTTGCTGGATCTTTGGATAAAGCTGAATATAAATATTGAAAAGGAGAGATGTTTGGGATGATTGGACTATGTTGAACAAGAAACTTGTGAAGGACTTAAAAAAATTAGAGTGTTCTCCAATAATAGGTAAAAGTAGCTTACATTCAATTTACTGACGTTTTGATATGATTCAGTGATCTATTTCATAGAAAATTGTAGCAGGGAAAATGGTCAACAAATGTTACAGATTCCAATTTAAGTACTAAGGAAAACATAGGAAATGAAATACTGACAAAAGTTTGCTGTACTTGTCTGGAGTCCTGCTGAACACATGTGGGCATGCATAGAGTGATATGGCAGGTTACTTAACAAGTGCTAGTGCATAGCATAATTATGTTAAAGGAAGGTGGGAAATAGAGAACACTGAACAGCTCTGTTGGGTGACCAGATTCAGCTTTATATGAAGTCCTAGTTTGTACTGAGGTAGTGCTGTGAAGCAGTTTGTGACTGCTCTGGTTAAGACATGCACGAGCACCGGGAGCTTCTATGTTCTGTACTAACAGCCCCCTCACTGCCTTTCTCAGGATATGGGCAAAGACACAACCACAATATTGACATAGAAAAGGGGCAAGTCTAGTGCAGATGTCACAGATTAAAGTTGAAGGAGAGCAGAAACACGCAGGAGCTGCTTGCCTAGAGGAACAGGAAAGTAATACCAAGTCCTGTCCTAAAGGCAGGAGTCATCACATGTCTGAGACCCTGAGAAGAATTGCTTCTGTCCAATTCTTGACTGGATGTGCCAGTTGAGTAGAATTCTGATCTAAGAGTTCGGAATCAATTGACAAGAATATGTGCAAGTTGAAAAAAACAAAAGATTTGGCAGAAAATCTTTTCTCTAAAACCTTGAGAAAGTTAAATGCAAAATGGTTATGTTAGAAGGCCAGTAGTGATTTTTTTCCTTACACTCATTCTTCTGAAGTCAGAGGAGGAGGGTTTACAAGTTATCATTCTGTATTGCTCACAGTTGTTACAAATCTATAGGTATTGGGGGGTTACATTCAGGATGTCCATATCCAAAGCCAAGAAATAAAAGTGACAGATGTGTAACGGAGAACTCTGTACTTCTGGTGAACAAAAACAGAAGCACAAATGTGCAACTTTGGTACTGGAGATGAATGCTGGTATCAAGACAATTGTCAGTATTGGTGCTATGTCATTTTTATATTTGGCAGTTAGGCAAAATGTATTGACTTTAATGCAATGTAGTTACAGTGCAGGAAAAATTTAAACGTGGTGCATTTTGGGATTGAGTTTGATAGTCAGTTTTCTGGCTGCTGTGATTCCTTTCTACCCAGTGGTTGCTCCTCATCAGTGAAAGGGCATCTGAAATAAATGCAAGTGTATTTAAGTGTTACTGTTTCTTCAGGATATTAATTTCTGCCCTTAGTTCTGGGGTCATACTTTTGTTGATCAGACAGCATGATAGCTGAATGCACAGGTGTACTCTGACTGCTGAGGAAACATCTGCACTGCTGGCACCTTTGCTGACAATTGCATTGATACTGTCTGTGCTGCAGCATAGGTCCTGGAGGTGATCTGTCATTGAGGAAGAGGAGGATTGGCCCAGCTACTGCACTCCTTGCATGTGGCCTCTACTTGATAATTTAATGTAAGAATTTGACACCCTTGGAAGCAGCAGTCAGTCATCTTTCAACTTGTTATTGTCTGTGTGCTTCCTTTTCATCGTTTTTTTTTCTATTAATTTTTTAATACTACTGTTTCAAAGAATAGAAAATGTCCCAATGACAAGAAACAAAGGCTTATTAATTGTCTTAGAGTTACATGGAGAAGCAAAAATGGAACGAAATTGAATGTGTTGCATAACATTCTGCACTAACACTTTCCATGAACACTTCACACTTCATTCCATAATAGGTCTCCTTGTCCTTGTTTTATTTTTGAGGTGTGCCAAGATAAATATTTCAGGCAAAACTTTGATTTTATTTCATTTTATGTTTCTAACCTGCTTTAAAAAAGACAACCACACCCCTTTCCCCTCTGCCCAGCCACAGACAGCCCTACAAAACTGCAGATACAGTGTACAGTAAAAGAAAGTTCTTTCTGATCTTCCGTAGCTGTGTATGCTTGACTTGACAGTCTTGTAAACAGCTCTCTAATCTCGAGAAAATCTTGGGATTAACCCATACCAGAAAGAAAAAGGAACAATCAAACCTCTATGGAATCAAAGTATATACTAAGGGAGTTAGTGCAGAATAAGTTATTGTGCTTTCAATTTTCACCTTTGCTTTTGTTACACCAGCTTTGCTCTGCAGACAGGTTTAAGGGAAGAATAATTTTTTAAGAATGAAACTCAATTTTCAAAGGGGAATGGGATTTAACAGTATAACTGTGATTATAGTTTGTGAGCTGCATGTAAAGATGTTGAGAGTTTTGTGGCTTACATTTTTAATGCAGCTGTGTATAAATGTCTTTTCTACATTCTGCTGCAACATTAGTTTTATATCATGTGGAACTAAGCTATTTTACCTTCTATTTAAGCATATTCCCAGGTATCATTAAAAATAACATTTTAAGCCAGGTCTCGTAACAAAATATCAGCTAAATGCACTATTGAATATAAAGCTGTTTCTTCAAGCTATTTTCTGGAAAAGAGGACTATTTCTTATTGTACAGTTCTGTGGACACCACTCATGCCAACTTGTCACCCCTATTTTCATGCTTGTTTTCTCCAACAGAAAGGAGAGCCGAACTGCAATATTTTTTCTCCAGAAACCACAGAGCAGCTGACCTTTGAGATTCCTCTGAATGATTCTGGCTCTGCTGGACTTGGTGTGAGCTTGAAAGGCAACAAATCCCGAGAGACAGGAGCTGATCTTGGGATTTTCATCAAATCAGTTATTCATGGAGGTGCTGCTTTTAAGGTATGGAAGATGCACATCAGGAGATGAGTGTGTTAGAACACTGTCATTTCTGTCTTGAGGGCTGAATCTCACTTGAGAAGCATTCTAGGTACAAATACTTTGTCACTCATTCCTTTGGGTGAACTACAAATCTAACATTTTGTCTCGTGGTTTCTGGGGTTGTGCGCGAAGCAACAAAGTCTGCCAAAGTGAAAATAAATTGGTGCAAACCTTAGGGAACATTTGGATGCTGCAGGAAATGGGGAAGGGGAAGGAGGATAAGGATAGGTATGAGTAGAGGATGCCTTCCAGCCTCCCCACAGCCTACAGGAAAAGTTTGACTGGCTCAGTGACAGAGAAGTTGATATGTACAACTGTGCCTGTAAATAAAAAACTCTCATAATTTTCTTCTTTTTTATTCATAATACTTTCATCACTGTATTAAAAATGTGTCTTGGCAGAGCTTGACATCAGTTGTGCAGGAGTTATCAGTTGTTCCTGAGGTGGATTGAATTGGTAATATTAAATTGGTAAATGACAGTATTATGAGTTGTCCTGTTCCTTCTAAGCACTGTACAAAGACTGTTGTATATTTTATTATTAGAAAGTATTTGAGTTATTGCCTAATCTTTAGGAAATCTGTTGACTGCATTTTTTTGCCCCAAATAAAACTTGGAAAAGGTAACTTCTCTGAATTGGAAACAAATTACTTAATCTTTCAGAGCTAGTATGTTTAACACCTGTAGAACCATAATGTAATTTTTGTCTTTTATCTCAGCAATTCCTTGCAGTTCTCTCTTCTGTAAAAATACTTTTTAATTCAGCATTATGTAAATTGCTCTACTGACATCAGCCTGCTGAGTAAGACAATTCACAGCATTAAAACTTCAATGATCATCTATTTACAGCAGCTAGTAAATAGCATTAATCAAGGTTTTAGGTTTCATAAGAATGTTTAATAATTCCTTGCTTCTATTATTTACCTTTCCTAGTCTCACAGTTATTTCAAAGCTTGGATCTTCATCTGACTGGATTACACTAGAACTGAGTTAACACACATTGGGCCAAATTAGGACTGTATAAACTCAATTCATGTGCATGTCTGCTGCAGAGTACAACTTATTTTACTGTGGAAATGAGGCTACCCTCTTTGTTTTCCCTGCTCCGTGTCCACACCAGTTGCAGCGACAGGGCATTGCCATGGATAAACTCCTTGTTTTGAATAGCCAAGCTGTGGAGCCATATTTCATGTTAGTGGGCTGGCTGCCTGACTTGTCACATCACAGACCCATAAGACATCCTTTTCTCTGTGTGTTTGCTACTCTCTATTCCCCCACAGCGACTCACTCCAAAGCAGTTAATTTGGGTTTGAGATGTCTGCAGACTACTAAAGCAGGACTTCCCTGCTCAGCCCTGAGTGAACAGGCACAGTTAGTCACCATGACTGGGAGATTATTTTGTCTTGTGATGGCCTGTAGTCCTGTGACCTGTTCTCCATTCTACCTCATTATAACCCTTCCAGCAATTAGACCTGTGTTGTGGTAATGGATCTGAATGTAAGCTCCAAAGCAAATGAGACAGTAGCTGAGGCTCTGGCTTCAACCAGAACTGTTCAGAGATTCTGTCTTGTGCGCAAGTTCTCACAGAATGCAGTCATTTTGGCAATGTTTAAAGACTCACAGTCCACTGTTGTGTAATGCATAGAGAACAGCTGGCTTTCTTCTGTCTAATGACCTTTACATAGAACACAACCTAATCAGTGGGTATTAACAATTAATAAAACTTCTTGTATCAAGTTAAAAAGTGTGCACATATTTGTGCATAAATTTTTAAAGATGTCGTTCTGTTGTCCTTATTTTAAATCTCTTCTTGGAGCAAGTTTTGAAATAAAAACCCTTTCTTTCCGGCTGGTAGTTGTCCGGAGCATTTTCCCATGCTATTCATTGGTATTCTCTGAAATGGATTATTATGAATTAGGACATGTGCATTTGCTTTTCAGTGTACAGTGCTTTCTTGGGAAACTGTCACAGGCAGAAATCTTAATCTCACTGACATGAGAATTCTTTCACTATTTATCACTTCTGCATTTAGAATTTAAAATTTTTTTCGATATTGGTGTATCGTGCTAATAGAAGTGTGAACTTTATCCCCTTGTCTGTATAGTCACTGCTTGTCCTCAGAAGAAGACATGTAATACATAGAATTTCAACACATTTGTTTCACTGATAAAGTAATTGCTCAATCCTTTTAATGCTGTATAAAGGTTTTAAGACATTAAATTTCTTTTACCCATGTGTTTCCTAGAATGAAGAGTAGACTGTGAGATGCAGACCATCTTTTTTGGTTACCATTACTTGTTATTGGCTTGATCCAAGATCTGAAGAGAGGCTAATATTTTTAATTTTTTTAATATATTAACCCATTAATCTAGCTCTAATGTGTTAGTGGCATTGCAAAGTGTAGTAGGGGACATTTTAAAAATCATAATGGAAAACTTAAGTATTTAATTCTATCTTTTATGATTTTTCTTTTGTCCTAGCTAAAGGTTTTAGAAAATGTCAATGCATGTAGCATCATACCTGCTACAGTAAGACTCAGTCCTCTTTAATGCTCTGCATACAAAATCAAACAAAATAAAAATGCCTTAAAAGTTCCAGGTTCGTATTCTAACATTGTATCCCACAGGAATAAACCCAGTTGCTTTTGCTGATTGAACCATTATATCCCTTCTTAACCTTCTTTTGTGATTTTGAAGTATCTTTTTTTTAACATCCCTAAGATAAAGAGGTTACTGGAACACTTGATATTTTTACTTATGCAGAGCCTTTCATGTGAAGAAAACAAACATTTGACTGAGTTTAAATGCATTGTCATTCCCCCTAACTCTGGGGATTTCAGCCTTGTTCAATTCAAGACAGCTTGGCTTTTCACTTACAATGCATTCCTGAGGATCAGGTACTTGCAATCCACTACAGCTGAAATGAAACAGATCCATTACAAGAAATAATGTAATATTTTCTATGTGTGCATTTGTTCAAATTAAAATGGTGTAGCTTGAACGCCCTTGGTCCTTCTGAGTGCTGCAATAAACATTGCTCCTTGTGTGCAATGGATGGGGAAATTGGATAATTCCAATAATTGCCATTAGGACATTTCTGACAGAAATGTCATCAGTGTGATAAGGGAAATAGCTTATTGTGCCTTGATTAAAAAGATAAGTCCCTGAAGATCATGGCATTATATCTTCCTGCTTTACTGTAAATAGTGGTAGTCTTGTGAATGATTGTGAAGAATATGGCAGCCATGTGGTGGTAGATTCTGCCCCTTGCTGTGAGTCATCACAAAAGACCCAGCATTTTTTTAATAAGTAATAACATCAGCTTCTATTAGAATAGCTCACTCGCAGTTCCAGAGATGGCATTTGAAAACTGTTCTGCTGAAATGCCAAATGTTGTTTTCCTGCTCAAAAGCCACAAAGAAACCTACCTCTCAGAGATGAAAGAAGAAACGTGTTAAAACAACATTTAGCTTGTTTTGAGCCAAGCAGATTTTCATTCAGTTCAGGCTTCCAAACCAGGCCATAACACAAGGGATGTGAAAATCTGTGTTTGGAAACTGTTTAGACGTGGGGATTTTTTTTTCCTGGTCTCTAAAAAGGCAAAAGGTTTTTCTGTGAAGTAACTTCTGCCTGTTGTGTGAAAACAGCATTCAGCTATCTTCCAGCCTGGCTTGTACAGGTGACTTAGCAAGTGTGCTTGATCAACATTTATGAGTGATGCATATTTTTTTCTCCTATCACAATTGAAGTGTCAAATTCAAGTTGAATTTTTTATTTAAATGCTGCACATAACAGAGGGGCAAGAAGGGAGGATGCATGAAAAGAAGCCTTTTAAGAAGTAATGTAATTAAAATATAAATGAATATAAAGTCTCAAACAAAAGTACTACAAGGAAAATTAAAAATTGGGCCAATACAGAACTTTGTGAGGTTCAGTGATTCATTTAAAAATGCGTGCTGTGTTCAGAACAGTTGCATACTTAACTGATGTAATTGTGACAAGATGCATTTGGCATTGTATTTGTATAGACTTTAGAAAGAAACTTTCTATTTAATACAAGATGGTTTTTTTCCAGAAAGGAAAAACAGTAATCCAAGAAACTGTAGGACCATAGGGGGAGGACATGAGGACCTGTAAAATTTTGAAGGTTTTACAGAATTTTTCCGAAAAGAAAATATTTTTTTCCTCAAACTCCTGTTGCTCTGAATAGCTCCACTCATTTCAGCAAATTTTGGTTGGACACAGGCGAATTACAACATGTGCAAATAATAAAATTTTTGGTTCAGCAATTTTAACTCTTGTGTCCCTAAACTTTAGTTCTTGTAATGGCATCATTTGTATGTAGAGAAAGGGTGAGGTTAACTTACTGACTTTGACTGTATGTACATCCAAGTTGGCATAAAATATTCAGGAGAGAGGTGGGAGAGGTTTCAGTATATCTTCCAAATGGCTTCTCAGTTTTCTATCCTGCATTCCCACACCCTCTCAAGAAAAGTTTTATTTCTCTTAATTTTCCTTCTCTGAGTGACTCATCTCCTAATTATTTCTTTCCATCTTCTTGTCCATCCCAGTTTATTTTGGATTTTGTTATATACTGGGTTTTTTCAGCTTTGTGGTTATCTGTACTCTGCTGTAGTAATGGTAATATGCAGTTCCAACAAAAATAACACTTAATAAAGCTGGGTGTGTCACAGCTACTGTAACTCACTCAAAAATGACTTAGACTTGGCAGCAGTAACAGAATAGTGAATTGAACATCTTAGTTACTGAAAAAAATAGAAATCAGATAGTATATATATTTTGTATGGCTCAGATGCATGAAATATGTAAACAGTTCGGATGAGTTCCCTATGAAGAGTTTGTGCTGAGCCTGTGAATCAGACTTAACAAAGCACTGTATTTCTGTGCAAGATCTTCCCTGTTATTGTTTCTTCACCACCTTATATCAGATGTCTTTGGTTTCTCACTCTTTCTCCTTGTTTGAGGTCTGATGCCAGCCTGATAATTGTGAACTTGACAAGGTTTGAAAGAAATTCTTGTCTCAATTAAATAGACCTTATTTTCTGGTTAAAGAGAGAAAAGTCCATGGCATGTTGTTTTATGAAAAGAAATAAATCACAGATCATAATGACAACAGCAATAGGACTCCTAAATCACAAAATAGCAGTGTCCACAATTTTATTACACCCACGAATGTCACCTTGGCAAATGAAGCTGAATTACTTTTTCAAAGCATAGGTTACTTGATATGGCTCAATCCTAATTTTGTTATTGGCAGCAGTTTTGGGTGTTGTAAAATAGGGATAGCATTAATTAGTAAGGATGCTTAAGTTTTAGTGACCATTCTGTACTGAGGATGCTGGCATTGTGACAAGATACACACCAATGAGATTGTAAGGCAAAATCTTTTGAGCTATTTCTTACCAGATCTTAATAATAGATAATAATGCATGAAAAATACATTGTAGTACTCCTTTGTGGTTGCAGTGTGGATGCTAATAGTTATAGTGTGGGCCCTTTAAACTAACAGAAAACTTCTTTTCCCTTTTTTTGAGGATGGGATGGGTGGGTTGTTTTGTTTTTGTTTGTGGATTGTATTATTTTGGTTTTGCATGTTTGGTTTGGGTTTTTTCTTCATTATTTAATTATTTTAACTGATACAAATAAACTGCAAATGCAAGAAAAACAACAATCTGTGCATGAATGTCTATGTTTGTATTTGCAGTATGAACTCTTTGCAAAAACGTAGTGACTAGAGGGAGACAACTGCCAGTTACTGGAAACAAAGTTATTTCTGCACTTTCCAGTCTTTTATTTATTAAGTTATAGGAGCAATATCTGATTGTCTGCATTGTGCTTTCCCATATGTAGCACCTCTGCCTAATAATTCTTGGGGTTTTTAAATTGTCTTTGTTCTTGGCTTGCAGGACGGTCGTTTGCGAGTGAACGATCAGCTGGTTGCCGTGAACGGGGAGTCGCTCCTGGGCAAGTCCAACCACGAGGCCATGGAAACCCTCAGGCGCTCCATGTCCATGGAGGGCAACATTCGGGGCAGGATCCAGCTGGTCGTGCTCCGCAGGCTGGAGGTGCTCACAGAGGTGAGGCAGTAATGCATTTATTAGATCAATGTCTTTCCAGTCCCAGTGGTTTTGCACATAGGAGATGATGGCTGAAGTCTTGGTCACAGGGAGCTTCTCCTGGCAAAATTAATTCTCCCCTGGAAAGAGGACTCACAAGTTGTTTCTGGTTGATGTCTGCTGGTCTTGCTGTTCTTGTTGAGACTAGGCTAAAAGTTGCTTCTCATTTTGATTCGATAAGTATTAGAACAAAAGAAAATATTATTCCAAAAAAAGTTAATTTAGGTTTAATATATTGACATAGTTTTGACTATCTGCTACCTCCTCAAAGCAATTGCTGGGATACAGGCAATTAAAATTATGCTGATTTCATTTGTTGTTGTAATCAGAGACCTGAATGTCTTAGTGTGACTAGGATTTTGCTTTACTCTTGATTTTTCTTTTTCATTTGTACTTAATGTATTTTTTTTTTTAAGTGTGTTTTTCTGGACTTGTCTTGCTTCTTTTCTCTTTTTTTTTTCCTCTCTCTTGACCTTCAAGATGTTAAATATTTTTTCTTTTCCTGGTCAGATGAAGATTTCTTCAGGATAGGTTTCTGAGTTGATTAAGATAAATTCTATTTAAGTAAGGTAACAAAATAAGGAAAGAAAGACATTTTTAACTATTGTGTTTTCTAGACATCATATAAATTGATGTTTGCCAGTCACTTCTTATTTTGAAAAAGATTGGTTTTATGATCGCCCTTGCTCCCCCTTTCATTTATGCATGCACACACATATGCACACTCTTTTCTCGTCTTTACATAGGTAACACACATATACAGACATACGTATACTGTCTGCCTTTTCTACTCACCCCAGTTTTAATTTTAACCCTTGAGCAAATATTTTAAAAAGCTTTAAATACCTGTAGAGTTCTTTAAAATGAAAGTATATACAAGTAGATTTGGGGTGTAAAAGTTTGTAATAAATCTCATTATAGAATTCCAAGATATTTCAAGCTTCTTATTTAATGAGCATTACTGGAACATTTTAAAAACAATTATGTTTCTGGCTGTATTTGCATAAGATTCCAGAGGGAGGAAGAGGATGCAGGTGTCTTGTAATTTAATTGATTCTTAAATATTTTTTCCGATAACTTTCTATGTAATTTACTACCATAATTTATTGATTGAGAAATGGATTTAGAAATATATGGCTTCCCAAATATTATGCTCCTACTTTGTTGGGAGGACACTTTAGAAAAGCCTCATGATGTCAATTGTGCCAGGAAAATATGAAAAGTATCCATTAGCAATTCTGGACGATGTTAGAGGAAAACACATTTCTGCTTTCCTTTTATATGTGACAGCATCCTGCTGCAAGGAAAAATTATGACGTATATGTGATATTTATTGTGCACTTTTGGGATATAAGAAAGATAGCTCACCTTCAAAGAAAGTTCAGTCCTGCGACTTCTCTTTTTGTAACTAAAGCTACTTCTTTTTAAAAAGCTTCCAATCAAACATCAGATTGACCTAGTAAAAGTATGAGGCTGCTTTTTATAGTTAAGTGTATAGTTTTGAATATTATCCAGATGTATGAAGGAGGTAAATAGTCTTGACTCATGCCCTATGAAGAATGCATAATGAGGTCTTGATTGAATCAAATTCATTTTAGACAGGAATTAATTTTTATAGGGTAGTCTTTGCGTTCAATTGTAATTCCATTTGAGTCTGGAGACCACAGCAGAAATGGGTTGGTGCCCATTCTTCCTTTCCCCAAAACAGCTACCCGAGCACTGCATCTCAGCTTGGCAGAAGGAGACTATGTTTAGAAATGCATTATTGTTTTTATTGGGCAGGACACTAATGGAGGTCTTCCATGACAGCTATGTTTTATAAGCTGGATACTCGAATTAGGTTGGTTACTGATCAGTTGTTGGGATATTGATTGTGTCATTTATCAAAGAGCTGGAAAAGCAGATTTGTTGTTGCTGTTAATTCAAGGCTCCTTATCCCACTGCGTCTCCAATGGATAGTTTGAAAAAGCAGTAAACATGGACTTTACAACCTAAGGAAGCTGATGTAAACTAAAGACTCCAGTATCAAGAGGAAACACAACTGTCAGTGCCTGTGTGGTGTGTGTGTGTGTTTCTATATGGAGGTTGAAAATACCCTTTTCAAATGGCCGATTCTGCACTGAGGAAAAGAGTGTGTTACACATGCCGCCTGTCCACTAAGCTTTGAAGCCATATTGTCAGCATGAGCATCCCAGCACTGTTTTCTGTTCTGAGGTGCAATTTTTCCATTTTATTATGCTTATTTTTATTGTATTTATTCTATCACTATTTTATTGCGATTTTTTTTTAAGTTACATTATTTTATTTTTATTATTAAGCTTGAGAAACAGGTTGCGAGGAGGTGTAACATGCTGTCCTTCCTTATGTCTTGGTTTGCAGGCAATCACTTGCCAATACATCAAACTTCTTGCATCATTATAAAAATAAATTACACGGGTTAAATACATGCATTTCTTCTGTAGATGTGACTATGAAATTTTAAAATATGTATATTTAGTATAACATTTGCTGACATAATGAACATGCAGTTTAAAAATAGAAGCCAGTTGGATCCCGCTTCAAAAAACCAGATATAAAATCACAGAACATATAAAAGTTGCTTTGAAAACTAGCCATAATATTTCCCCTGTGTGGGTTTTTGGTTTTCCCTGAATAATGACTACGGAAATGTCTTTCTGGGTCTGTCCCAGCTTTAGAAACTGTGATTTTTATTTTTATTTTTTTTCCCAACTTTTTTCCTTTGAGCAACTGCTCAGGAGAATAAATTAGGCACTATGGCATGTATGGGGGTGGGGGGTAGGAAATGTCTCAAAAGAAAAGCTGACTAGAGGTGTGACAGGAGTTTGTTTAGCTGCTAGCCAGAAGACCTGCGTTTGGGAGTTTGGTGTAGCTCCTTACTTGCAAAACTGTTCTAGTGTGTGATCATCAGAACATATGCACTCAGTCTCGGGGAGAAGGGAACCAGCTGGCTGGCAGAAAACTACCATTGGCATTGCCCATGTTCTTGTGTTGACAATGTCACAAGCTGCCCTCCCAGATGGAGAATTTGAATGAAGCCAGTTGTGGGTCATAAAAAAAAGTCTTCATTTTTGTGCATCATTCTTAATGGTTGTTATTGCTTGGATGTTGTTATTTCATGGTGAGCAAAACCAGACTGCAATTTTGAAGAGCTCTCTCAAGTTTCTCATTTGAGAGGAGGCAATATACAGTGAACACATTATATCACAGTGTCCGTGCACTGTCTGCAGTGATGGATGCTCTTCTGCGTTGTTGAATATGTAAATTTTGTGTTGCAATGTGTGGTTCTGTTTTTCCCTTAGGAACGCTCAGACCAGGGAGTCTTTCAAAAATCAGCCTTTGACGGGAGTCATAACTTCGCAGCTGCTTCCCGGCGCAATGATACCATTCACCAGCAATTTGTAACATGCGGTCCTCAGGAAGGAATAAAAGGTAGTCTCTACATATCCATCTCTGTGCTGAGACAGAGAGTGCTTTGTGGTTTTGTTTCCTGAAATCCACCGCTACCAAAAGCGGTTAATTAGAGCAAGTGCACACTGTATTACTTTGAGGCTTGAAGATCCAGCGAGGGTGGGAGAGCTGACTCAGAAGTTGTGAATGAGATTCCTGGCACAAATTCCAGTTTAAGTAACAGTTTCTAGCTCGCTGCCCCAACACGTAAGGCTGGATAAAAAACAAATGATGAGTGCAAAATATATGTTGTCAAAATGTTTATTTTCTATATATCTTTAATGAGCGCAGTGATTTCTACATTTAATTTTTACATTATGTCTTAGGTTATTATAAGCTTAATTTATAATAAAACATGATGTTCAAAAAGTGCATTTGCTTATTTTAGACTTTAAGGTAAAATTTGTTCAAAGGTTAGAAACATCCCCTTAATTTACAAATTGGAATTATATTAATGAACTCATTAAAAAGAATTAGGTAATTGTGTAAATTGAGCAAAGAAAACCTACATGTGTGAGCATATGGAAGCATACAAGTAAGAGCATTTAAGGCCACTTCTTTTCCTGTTTTTTTTTTTGGTTTTTTTTTTCCATTTCTGATGGCATACTGTACTATCTGTCCAATTTGCTCCTGACTCAGCAAGGTACTAGTTATTTGAAAAGTTTAAGTATTTGAGATGGTCTTGACCCCTATCCTTTTAAGTGTGCTCTCATTCTTCAAGTCAAGCACATAGCTAAATACTTTTCAGTAGGAAAGAAAGATTTTCTTTGATGTAGTTGAATTATGCATGATCTTTCCCACTTTCCTAGACAACTGTGGAATCAGGGTAGCCTGCAAAAAGTAATTTCATAGGCTGCTGTGATGACTGTGTGGGGTACTTTTAATCAAAACCAAAGAGCCCTTATCTGTAAAATTCAAGAGCAACTCCCATAGAATTTAGGGGTAACTTATTTGTGTTGACTTCAATATTTTACTAGTGTGACTCCAGACAAATAATTAGGTATTGTGTGAAGCATTGTAAATATTCAAGGATCAGATCCTTTTGCTTCGATCAACCTTATGTTTTTCTTGCATGGAATTTACGCTCATTCTGTAGTTTCATGAGAAAAGTGTCCAGTCCTTGGACTGCAGCCTGCTCTGCAGAGTTAGGCATTACCAAAGAAATATCAGAAAGCAGCAAATACCTTTAAATGCTTCCTTAAAAACCATAAAAACAAAAGATCTGAAGCCATTGATGCAGATGAATGGCAATTGCTAAACTGTCACTTGAATTCAAAACAAAGTATATGGAAGAGTTGTACTTTCAGATAAGGATTCTTCAAGTGCGATCCAAAAATTAGGATGGCTACTTTTCAGCTCAGTCATAAAATTATTTTAAATAGGCATCTTTTTAATTAAAGAATTATGGTAAGAAGGCATTATAGCAAAAAAAGTGATGGCCTCAGAAGAGAATGTGTCAGATGTGAAAAGGAAGCTTTGGTGCACTGCTTGCACAGGGAGGGTTTGGAGTGGCTGGGACTTCACAGCCGTGGCTTAGGAAGTGATTGGAATTGGAGTCAGTGGACAAGAGATGACAAAGATGTTGCTACCACTTGCTCAGGATATCACTGTATTGTGATTTCTGTTGAAGATTTGGCATTTGATGAGTAGAATTTCCGTGATCTTAGTAGAAAACTGTACAGGCACTTGCAGCAGGAGGGCTGTGTGACAGCTCTGATTAAGAAATTGTTTTGGTGAAAGACAACTTGGGCTTTCACTAGTCTCACACGTTGCAGAAATATTTCTGTTATTTTGAAAAGGTAATATTAATTATTATTGAGCTAATGCTCATTCTGCTTTCCATATGGGCCTGTCCATTTCCTTCCATCACTGGTTTAAATTTTTTTTTGCATTGTTTCTTAAAAAGTTATGTCCTCAGTGTTTCAAGGGGTCTGTAAGGGTGAACCACTTCGGCTGTGTACAACCCTCCTTTATCTCAGCTATGAACTTTAGGTTGTGTGTTTGTTTAGGGACATTAGTCACAGGCCTAGTGAGCTTCTTGTGTCAGGCAGGAACAGATCCTTATACATGGTCACAGTGTGCTGTCCACATCTTGAACGTAGAAGTGCAGTTGGTACATTTTTGTAAAGAATAATAAAACACGGAAGAGATTTTTAACATAATATGGGATCTGATGTAAGAATTTAATGTAGGAGCTGTATTATGTTTCATAAAATGTCACTTTCTTAATTAATGTTTTTTAATAAGTTATTTCCAGTACCATTCACTGCTCCTACCCATAAAATTCTTATAAAAGCTCAGCAAAAATACACTGAAGCTTGGCCTGCTAATATTGCTGTCTGTTTTAAGAGTCTTTTTTATTATACATGAGCAAGAAAAACTAATGTCTGGGGAAAAATGCTTATAGCCAAAACATTAAATTTTGTCTTGCCTGTGGATATTTAAATAAAGGGGGAGGGAATAGTGATCCAATATTGAAATGCCAGTGTTTGTTCTATTTTTGCATGAATAACACTTGCTGCCTTCAGGTCCTCACTTCTTTTGCTGCCAAGCTGTTTCACGGTGTTTTTTAGAACAATCTCTTTGAGAATTGATACTTCAGTGCCAGCAGCTTTACGTTTCTGGTGTTGAAAGATTACTGGAATGTGTTTCATTAGAGGATCTGATATATTTCTTATAACTCTATATTATAAATAGTTATAGGGAAAATGCTGTCATCTCTCTGTTAAGTAGTAAAATAATCAAACTTTTTCTCCTACCAGTGACTGCTGAATCCTCATGGTTGTACAAGCACCTCTGTTTTCATATATATGTGGTAACATCAAGATAGAAAATTAAGAATGAAATTTTTAATTATTTAGATTTTCCTTGTAAATGCTGCACATGTCTTATAGACAGACTCAATTTTTACTCTGCCCTGAGTTACTCTTTTTTACTCTCTTAGTCTGTTTAATATCTGAAAATTCAATACATTTTGTTCAGTGCTTAGATTTATCTGGATCTGTTAGGGTCATTTCCTGAGGTCTTGAACATGGAGCCAGTGACTGCCCCTTAGGTTAAATTCTCTCATTCTCTGGCTGCTGCTCTCATTTTACTGGGAGCTGTAATCCCTTGTGATCATTTACGATTCACTGAGGAAGTCTGACGTTTTTCTGAGTGTATCCTTTTGTTACTGTAAAAAAATACCAGTGGTAATCCATGATCAAACAGCCTTGGTGAAATGATGTACCAATTACTGTGAATCTAAGTTAGTGTAACTACATGATATGCTCAGTCTCTTGCCATGGCTATAGGAGTCTGCTCAAAAAGGCAAACCACAGTGTGTGGTGTGGTTCTATTTTTTTTTTTTTTTTTTTTCTTTGGTGGTTTTTTTTGGGGTTTGGGGGGGG